>JAPMOQ010000346.1:0-12933 GCA_026543055.1 Argiope trifasciata | reverse complement strand
TGATCAGATATTTGCATTTTAGAGATATGCTCGACCTTTCATGTAAGTTTTTGTAACATTTGATTGTGTATGATTTTACAAATGAATCTGTGATGTTTTAGAATGACGACAGTTGGCAAAAGCACTTATGAAGGAAAAGGTTGAAAAAAAGCACCCACACCTCTAAAAGGTGAGCAAAAATTAAAGGTGCTAAAGAGAAACGCCGAACTAGTCATTGAATTGGAAGATGCGACGTCAGGGAAAAACCCTTGCCAAAAAGAAAAGCAGACTAGAATCACAAGGTTCAGATGTGAGATTTGACAGAAATTTATATATTTGGAGCACACTAAGCACATTTTCTCCAATTGCATCGCTGCAATGAAATAACAAAGAAACTATTTTCTTCCTTTTCAGATCCAACTTTCAATCTCTTTTTCCTTTTTATACATAAATTCTGTATTTTCGCACTTCTATATTTTAAATGCAAATTGTTCCGTCAAAATATCGACGATTTCATTTATATTATTTTTCAATCAATTCAGTTAACCAGTGGTCATTTTATATTGTTATTGCAATCAATGTTTATATTTTTTCTCCTTCTTTTTAGGTAAAAAATGTTTAAAGTGATCCTAATGTTAATGATCCTAAGCTATTTACAATATAATTTTAATAGTTACGCGATTGAAAATTTATAATTTACTATAGCGTATGTGGGAAAAACGCTCGACCTTTCATGTTGGTATGACGGCCGCTCCCACTGGAAGAATAAACAAAAGTTAGTAGTAATACGACACATCTCCGATATTTGTCTAAATTATATAAACAATCAATCATTTAAATATCTACTAAATTTTTGCTATGTGCGAGATTACGGGCGAAACTTTTGGAAATTTTTAACTTTTAATTAAAAAACAAATATAAGCTATCATTGACAAATAAAAAAATATTTATTAAATGAAGCATTTGTGTTTATAGCAGTAGTATCACACATCTCCGATATTTGTCTGAATTATATAAACAATCAATCATTTAAATATCTACTAAATGTTTGCTATGTATGAGATTACCTGTCAAATTGTTTAAAGCTTTTTAATCATTTAATTAAAGAAAAACTAAGCTATCATTGATTAATTCAGAAATGTTTATGAAAGGAAGTATTAATTTTTATAGTAGTAGTATAATATATCTCCGATAATTGTTTGAATTATTTAAATAATCAATCATTTAAATATCTACTATATTTTTGCTATGTACGAGATTACCTGCCGAATTGTTTAGAGATTTTTTATCATTTGATTAACGAAAAGAAAATATAAGCTATCACAGACAAATAAAGAAATATTTATGAAATGAAGCATTTGTGTTTATAGAAGTAGTATCACATATCTCCGATATTTGCCTGAATTATATAAACAATCAATCATTTAAATATCTTCTACGAGCTATAAGCGTTCTTCAATAAGCGTAAAACTTTTAACGTTTAAAACTCCTGTGAATGTTTACTTGTTTGATTTTTAATTTTTTGGTTTTTTATAATGATTGAAAAAACAGAAATGTTTCCTGATAAGGCTTGGACGGCAAAATTGTTAAGAAAATACAAGAAAAATCACGGAAAAATAATAAATAACAGATAAATACTAATTTTAAATGTGTTGCAATTGAGATAAGTCATTGAGAATGTTGAAACCTTAAGAATTGAATATATGACAAAACTATTCATATGAATATAAACAGAAAAATAAAAATCAGAAAGACGTGCGATATTTAAATTTTATTTAATGAGAAGATATGTTGAAAAAATCAAGAGAATCAGATAGAAACGGCAATTGCCTCTTAAGGTATCCGGCTACGTTAGAAGGAAAAAATTTGAAAATTTGGATTTTTTAAAAACTATCTAAAACAATGGTTTTAGACATATTGTCAATTATAAAACGAAATACAATAAATACAACATAATTATTTGAAAAATATATATTGAGAAATAGGAATTTTTTTGTAAATTATAAGGAAATTTAACCAAAACGGCAAACACTCTATACAAATTTGTAATGCAGAAATCCTATTTTTCTTTGTACACAAGTTATAGAATATGAAAATGAAGGAAATGATACAAAACTCTAAGAAAAATGTTGAGATACAAAAAAGTTATGGCGAAAATATACGAATATATAAATTTTTTCCATAAATTCACAACTTAAATTATCTAAAAACTCCTATAATTAAAAAAAAGTATTTCAACCACAATAAAACTATAGGTTCATTTCATTGCTGCCCATATTATTTAAAACACACGCTGATATTTTTACGTAAATACCTCTATTAGTTTTTGAGATATAATGTTAACGGTGGAGAATTTTTATGAAAATTAAAGTTTTGAGAAAATGGAAGACAAATTCTAGTTAAAAAATATGTAACCCTCGATGATAGCTCAGGCTCACATTTTCTTAGAAAAGATAAACTGTTTCTGAAAGAGGAAAGTCTGAACTACAAGAAATAACAATAAAAAAATCGCCAATATTTTTAACGTAGTCGGATACCTTTAACACATACGATACGTAATTGAGAAGTCGGGTGATATGGATGAATGTTTTCTACAAATAATGTTATCCAATAAATATGAAGTAAATCTTGAATCTATGACATAATCTATGGATACATAGAATCAGAATACATAGAAGCAAGCACAATGGGAAAAATACATTAATAATATCATCTTTAAACCTGAAAGAAGTCAAAATGTAGTCGAAAACCAGTATTTTTAACGTTGTCGAATACCTTTAACACATCAGATACGTATTTGAGAAGTCGGGTGATACGGATAAATGTTTTCTACGAAATAATGTTATCCAATAAATATGAAGTAAATCTTGAATCCATGACATAATCTATGAATACATAGAAGAAAGCACAGCGAGAAAAAATACGTTACATCTTTAAACCTGAATGAATTCAAAATGTGGTCGAAAACCAGTATTTTTAACGTTGTCGGATACCTTAAACACCTACGATACGTAATTGAGAAGTCGGGTAATATGGATGAATGTTTTCTATAAAATAATGTTATCCAATAAATATGTTGTAAATCTTGAATTCCTGATATAATCTATGAATACATAGAATCAGAATACATAGAAGCAAGCACAGTGAGAAAAAATACATTAGTAATATCATCTTTAAGGCAACACATTCTGATGAAAAATCATGAAAATACCGTTTTTTTTATTGTCTCATTTGATAAATCCGACTTTTCTAAATATAACTATATAATACAGTTAAGAATAGATAAATAAACATTCTGTAAAAGTTTCAGGCAGTTCTATGAATTTAATATCAAGTTATTGCAATTTGAAATCTTTAAAATCGTTTTTTTTTTCTGATGTAATTTTGTTTACGTGCTGTTCTTCGAAAGCCTAAGGCTTTTTTTAAAAATTGATGTAGAGATGTGAAATTTTTTGTGAATGTTCCTAAATACAAGTTTTATAAAACTTACAATGGAATTTTCTCTAAGATGCATAGTTATTTCTTTTTTAAGTTTACAAACTCAAAATTTGTTTTTTTAGACATTTTTCTATGTTTAACAATGAAAATATTTATAATTAAATAATTATTATCAGGAGGATAAATTCCATGGTAACTTTTATGTAATATATAACTAAGTACCTGGAAAAAATTTGTGAAAAAATGTTAATATTTAAAAAAGTTTTAGGGTTTTAAAAAAAATTTCATTTTTTTTAAATTAATATTTTTCAAAAACTGTTGAAACAATTCAATTTTTTGTGCCCAGTTATAGAATGCTATTTAAGATAAGATACACTTAACATCTAATTTCAAATATAAAAATTTAGATGGTACCGTGTCGCCTTAAACCTGAAAGAATTCTAAAGGCTTAAAAGTGACAGTTGCGATGCCTTGTAAACTTCGTTGAAGACCCATACTTGCCCAAACCGTATCAAATCCCAACCTCTACATGCATGCTCTCCACGGATGTTATTGGCCTGATAACAAATTCTAGACATTCTCAGGATCAATACCTGTTCGGATTCAATCTTTAGCTTAAATTGTGGTTTGTCCATGGTCATAGTAATATCTATAATTACGAAATATCATTGCTGTGGCCTTAAGATAAATATTAACGAATCCTTCGAAATTATTCGAGATAATTTTTTTAAAGAAAAAGCATTTCAATAAAATTGGAATCATTTATTCCCTCATTTTCCTCCGAATTTTTCTTCAGATATTTTTAGAATGCTGATTAAGTATCCAGCCAAAATCAGTTTTAAATTATAGAGCTTTTAGAGTAATAAGACATTAAAATTTAAAATAAAGATAAATTTTAAGTAATGTAATAAAAGTAAATATCAACGAATACAATAGTTACATGTAGTATTATTCTTAAGATAAATACTAACGAATCCTTCAAAATAACTTTTTTTTAACGAAAAAGCATTTTAATAAAATTGGAATCATTAATTCACTCCTTTTCCTCTTAATTTTTCTTCAGGTACTTTTAGAATGCTGATTGAATATCCAGCCAAAATCACTTTTTAGTTATAGAACTTTCGAGTAATAACACATAAAAATTTTAAATAATTCAGAAGTTGGATGTTCTTTTTTAAATTCTTCACAGTTGATATTTTTAGTAGAAATTTAATTGATAATGGATTTTTTTATTAGATATTTTTTCTCAAAAATAAGTTTGAACCCTTTTACGAAATTAATTAATTTGCAAACATAAATGTGGTATAGTATTATTTGTTCATTATTAAAAAGGAACTGTTCAAAACTAGATTCAAACATAAATTCGAAACTTTATTTATCATTTTATTCAAGTTATTCACCAATGCTGACAGTTATGATATACATTTTATAAATGCGAATAATTTACCCTTTGATTGCTAAATTTGTGGACTGAAATCTATTCATTTTTTTTTTGCATAGTTTAAGACTATATGTATTGGAGAATTGAAAAATACATTTTTTCTTTCTAGAAAATATTTTTATATAGATTTTTATCATAATAAACTAAGTTGCCGGAAGAACCAATTTCAGAAGCGATCACCTAAAAAAATTTTTTTTAATAAATATCAGTAGAATTACAGTTAATTTCTATTTTTTTCCTAATATAAAAAAGTAAATTGTATAAAAGTATAAGGAGTTCGAATATGCTACTGATGCCTAACGCTATGAAAGTTTATTAAACCATTATCAGAGTCAACACTATTTGAGGAGTAGTCCGAAAAATCTATATCACTATTATTATGGCTATCAATACTAAAATAGCTTTCAGAATCTGATAAGTCATCAGGAATATACTCTCTGTCAATCACTGAACTTTTTCTGGCAGCCATTTCTGTAAGAAAAAAGAGGCAAAATGTGAAATTTGAGCTGTAATACCAAGTGCCTTCAAATACCGCAATTTACAGGATAACTAACGATATATGTTGGATAAAATGCAAACTAAACGTCTAATACTGTATATAATTTATTTCATTGGATAAACTTAGGAAAAGCGGGATGCGCTCCTTAATAAAGGAGAAAAATAGGCCCCTCCGAAATCGCGGGATGAGCAGATTTTGCTACTTTTGAGTTGCCCGTGGAAATCGCGGGATGATCAGCCAGAGAGTTAAAGATTGAACACTATAATCTCTAGAAGATTCACTTGCCGTATATTAAGTAATAAGTAATACAAAATTTTGGCAATAAATTAGGATGCAACTGAAAACGTTTACAAAAATGCAAACAAAATATCGTTTATCTTTTAGTATAGACCTATACTATAAAATAACAAAGAACAAGAAATAAAATATATACCTTTAAAGGGGAAAAATGAGATGTGCTCCTCAATAAAGGAAGAAAAATACATGAAGAAATCTCGGGATGAGCAGATTTTGCTACATTTGAATTCCCTGTGGAAATCCCCGGTATGAGCAGATTTTGCTACATTTCAGTTCCCTGTGGAAATCCCCGGTATGAGCAGATTTTGCTACATTTCAGTTCCCTGTGGAAATCCCCGGTATGAGCAGATTTTGCTACGTTTGAGTTCCTTGTGGAAATCTCCCGTATGAGCAGATTTTGCTACGTTTGAGTTCCCTGTGGAAATCCTCGGTATGAACAGATTTTGCTACATTTCAGTTACCCGTAAAAATCGCTGGATGATCAACCAGAGGTTTAAAGTCTGAACACTATATAGTCTAGAATATTCACTTGCCATATATTAAGTAACAATTGATACAAAATTTTGACAATAAATTAGGATGCACCTGGAAATGTTTACAAAAGTGCAAACGGAATAACTTTTATCTTTAAGTACAGGCTTATACCATAGAATAACAAAAAACAAGAAATAAAATAAAAAAATTTGATTTGTGTGCGCTAACCAAAAAAGAATATTTCCTTTACAATGTCACGAAGCAAAATTAAACTACTTAAACATAAATTTATAGCAATTAATTGGCAATAGTCGACTATAAAAATGTCAGTTAAAGAGAAATTCAAATAGATGCTCAGTATAATACAAGTCTGCATATTCTGAAGAGAAAAAAAATAGCTTTGCTTCGAATAATATATAAATAGTAACAAAGTTGAACTCTATGATTGAGGAAGAGCTCGGAATCTTGCTTGCAAAGCCAATAATCCAATTCGATTTGTCAAGCGAATCGAAGAAAAAACGGTCGGAAGAGAATAGTAGTAATTATTTATGTCAAGCCACACGAGAAAAGCTTTGAATAGAAAGTCAAAGAAGACAAGTCTGTCAAAGACAACCGCATTCAACCCTATCAATGTTGAACCTTTCTTTAAAAATCCTTGAAGATATCTCGTTGAATTTATTTTCTTTTCCTCTTTATCTCACCAGATAACAAGAATATCTGGAACGGTGAAGCACTTTGCTTGCAAATAATTCTTCTTTTTAAAATTGAACATCTTTATTTTATTGTTTACCATCTGGTACTCCTGGCCCGTTGCTGCCGCAGAAGAAATAATTATGGAAACATCATTTGAAAGAACTACCTTGTTTAATTGGGAACGATAGAAAGAATATTTTTTTTTTTTTCGACAATGAATACATTCATTGATATTGAGGTAACCAACTACGTTCGAAGGAAAAATTTTGAAAAATTTGATTTTTTAAAAACTATTTTTGGTTTTTAGATGTATTATCAATTATAAATACTATAAATACAAAAACATTATTTGAGAATATAATACATTTTGAGAAATAGGAAGATTTGTGGTAAATTTTAGTGAAATTTAACCAAATTGGTGAACATTCTACACAAAATGGTAGTGCAAAAATCCTATTTTTCTTTGTACACAAGTTATAGTATATAATGATGAATAAAATGAACAAAAATCTAAAAACCGTTTTGAGATGCAAAGAAATTATGGGGAAAATATACGTATATATGCATTTTTCCCATAAATTCGGAACTTAATTTTTCTAAAAACACCTATAACAGAAAAAAGTATTTCACCAACAATAAAACTTTTAGTTCGTATCATTGCCCATATCATTTAATACACACGCTGAAATTTTTATGTAAATATCTCTATTAGTTTTTGGGATATCATTTGGTGGATAATTTTCATGAAAATTAAAATTGAAGTTAAAGACGAATTTTAGCTGAAAAATATATTTTGCTTAAAATTCCTCTGGATAATAGGTCAGACCTTCCTTTTCTAAGAAAAAACAAACTGTTTTGGAAAGAGAAAAGTCCGAATGACAAGAAATAACTCTTTTTTTAAAAGAAATCGCCCATGTGGTCGAATACCAGTGTTTTCAACGTAGTCGGATACCTTGAGTGATATATAAAGGAGAAGCGTAAATAACATTAAATCCATTTTTAAGACTTTAGAGTTGCTAATATTTATTTTTATTTTTCCAGTTCCAGCAGAAACAAATATGTGCAAGTAATAAGTATTCAAAGTTTCATCAGATGAGGGGTTCGGAAGTGCATAAGAGACATACAGACAAACATTCATTTTTATTTATATAGATTTATTATATTCAGAAGCTCTGGTCATTAGCAGTAACATTACTTTAAAGAATGAGTCTTGTCGATAAAACTCCATGTACAAGAGTTCGAAATTCCACCAGGAGTTATGATACAGGCAATAAAACTGAAATCGATTTCAGATTTTAAAATAATTTAAATTCATTGTACACAATTGTTTGTGAGAACAATAAATTTAAAATAATCTTGTACTATGAATTTTTGAATATTTTATGGAATGAATAGTCTGTTTTTGAAATTTATGTGATCGTACTGGTCTGACAGTGGGACTTTTTTTTATTCGAAGCTCTGATCATTAGCAGTAACATTACCTAATGGATGAATCTTGTCGATAAAAGGCCATGTACAAGAATTGGGAACTCCACCAGGAGTTATGATTCAGTCAATAAAACTGAAATCGATTTCAGAGTTTAAAATAAATTACTTTAAATTTATTGTACATACTTATTTGTATATACAATAAATTTAAAATAATCTTATACAATCATGTTCTGATGATTTCCTAGAAGGGATAATCTGTTTTTAAAATGTATGTGATCGTACTGGTCTGGCAGAGGGATTTTTTTATTCGAAGCTCTGGTCATTAGTAATAACATTACTTTAAAGGATGAGTCTTGTCGATAAAAGTCCATGTACAAGAGCTGGGACTTCACCAGGAGTTATGATTCAGGCAATAAAACTGAAATCGATTTCAAAGTTAAAAATAAATTACTTTAAATTTATTGCACACACTCGTTTGTGTGTCCAATAAATTTAAAGTAATTTTGTACAATGAAGTTTTGATGATTTTATGGAATGAATAGTCTGTTTTTAAAATTTATGTGATCGTTCTGGTCTGACAGTGGGATTTTTTTGTTATTTGTCTAACTTTCTAGTAATTTAAAGAATTCTTTAGATATTTTTGTGGTTTCACAATTTTACATTTTAATATTATTACTTTTTGCTTATTCCTCGTTTTATTTCTTCGAAAATATATATCAACGAAATGCATCGTGCAAATTCAAATTATGAAAGACGCAGCAAATGACAAATAAGGTAAAAACCATATTTTTGCTTTCTGTTTTCTTTTTTTTTAAATCTTTTTTTTATATAACGATTGAAGCACTCTTTTCGATTTTTGCTTAAAAGGAAATAATTATTATGGCATCTTAATGAGCATAGGAGATAGGAAAAAATGATTTAAAAATAGCTTTAAAAAAAGTATAGAATTTCATTAAATGGAGCCATGTGAAGAATTTGAGTGGAACAATGGTGTAATCTCTTAGTTTTTTAAACAATAATTGCTCCGTGATTTTTTTATAAATACAATCAAGAATTGTATTTTCATTATAGCAAAAACAAAATATAAAGCCAGACAAGAAAATAAGAACTTTGCTACATGAGGTTTTAGCTATTTCATTTGCTTTAAAAATAAATTTGTCACTGTAACTATGTTTCACCATAGCCACAAGTGTGGCTATAGTGAGCTCACAGTTAAATATTTGTGCTTATAAACTTCAAAAATCAACCAATCAGTGACAGTGATCCCAGGTAATATCTGATGAAAAATTATTCACTGTATGGCTCGTCGTATTAGTGAAGTAATAATTTCAAAAATTAATTTTATATGTCAATATAATAAAGATCTATTTATATTTGTAAAATATAGTCGCAAAGTATTTACAAAGTTGGTAGCTCAACAAGGAAAGGGTTTCATGTATTATACATGCTTGAAATTCTTTAAAATCTGCAATAGAAAAAAAATTAAATTCTCAATTAGTGTCTTCAATTGAAGCAGACGCGGTAGTTTAACTAAATTATTCCAATAAGTTGAAAATAATGATATACTTAAATAATTAAAATTTACATGATCGATAAACACATTATTGCAATCAATTATATGAACAAATATCCCAATTGATGATGTATTATATGGATTGATTGAAGACAAAATATATTAAAAAATGAGTATGAAGGAATTGTATTATGTAATCATTTAAATAATATACAAAACTCTTTGACAACACAAAATTTGATTTTTTCTTTCTAATAGTGTGCTGATACATGTTAAGAATAATAATGTGTTTCTTTTAAATTTTGGAACATATTGGACTCCAAAACATTCAAATATTCATATTCTTTTTTATTTAGCTCATTTGACAATTTTTTTAAAAAAAATTATCCGTAGTTATCTAAATGTCCCAAAATGAATAAATGAATTTTTTTTTTTTGTATTTTCTTCTAAAGGAGAAAATTTATTCGAAGCACTCGTTTGTGTGTACAATAAAAAAAATCAATTATTTTTCTTTTTTATTTCATCCACATTTTAGATGGGCAACAAATTAATTAAAAGTATAATGAGGGCCGAGAATTGATTTAAGTTCATTTTTATTCCTTTTATTGGTATTCTTGAGAAAAATAATGTTTGCATTCCGTAATCAGAAGTTGAAGATCAATTTAAAGTCGATTCTTTTTTTAAGTGTTTCGGCAGTTGTAATACACTTTGCATGTTTAAAATGATGTTCTTTAATAATATTATAGAAGCAGGGAAAACATAAGCATGAGTTAAAGTCCTTTTCAGATGAATTCAAAACTTGTTTTTTAAATGTTATTACATTTAAAAGCAAGATGTAAAAAACAGTTTACTCAAGAATTTATCAACTAAACTCAAATTACAACATTGTGTTATGTTTTAGTTTGCTTATTTGTATTAGATAATAAAGGATTTTTACGACCTCATAAGCTTAATAAGTGCTTTCTAATAATCATATATTTGTAGGTATAGAAAGCGGTTTACAATTGCTTTGGAATTTTATTTCTTTATTCTTGAACTAAAATCAGGATATTAACATCTGATGCAACGAAATTTTGTAATGATTGTCTTGCCAAATAAATGCTTCTTTGAATACATAAAGAAAATTATAATACACATTTTTTAAATCACAGTCTATGTGTTGTTATGAATAGAATGTTTTTGATAGACTTACTCTTCAAGATCAATATAATTTTAAATTATTTAATAAATAAAAACATGCACTAGCTCTCGAAAAAGTAATTCGATGCATTATTATTCACTTAATTATTACTTGCTTATGACAGCAAAAAATAACTACATACAATTGTTTTAAGTAGCATTTTTCTGAAAGAATAAATCCACAGCTTTTTACCATTATGCAGGAATTTTAACAATAAAATTAAAAAATAAATGAATAAAATGTCAGAGTGATGTACTGTCTTGAACAGTTATTGAGAGCCACCATTCTAATGCACATAGTTAATAGAATAAATCCACATCTCTTTAACATTCTGTAGGCATTTTTAACAATAAAATTTTTAAAAAAAATAAATGAATGAAATGTCAGCGGGATGAGCCATCTTTAACATTGATTGAGAGTCACCATCAGAATGCACATAGTTAATAGCTTAAATAGTTAATAGAATAAATCCACATCTTTTTACCATTCTGTTGGCATTTTTAACAATAAAATTAAAAAATAAATGAATGAAATGTCAGAATGATGCTCCGTCTTGAACAGTGATTGAGAGGCATCGTCCGATTGCACATAGTTAATAGCTTAATTGTTAATAGAATAAATCTACATCTTCTTGCCATTCTGTATGCATTTTTAACAATATAATTTAAAAATAAATGAATGGAATATCAGAGTGATGCACCGTCTTGAAGAGTGATTGAGAGGCACCGTCCAATTGCACATAATTAATAGAATACATCCTCATCTTTTAACCATTCTGTAAGCATTTTTAACAATATTTTTTTAATGAGTGAATGAAATGTCAGAGTGATGCCCCATCTTCAATAGCGATTGAGAGGCACCATTCGAATGGACATAGTTAATAGCTTGTTCACTACCAAAAAAATAAGCGTTTATGAAAAAAGCACTGTGTTCATTGAATAAATATTTAAAGATGTAAATATAAGCAAAAATTTCCTACAATGTGTTGATTCAGAGGGTGCATATGAATAAAAATAAACTTATTTTCCATTGCAAACAATGAATGATGATAGAATACAGTTGATGGAATATTGTAAAAATAGAATATAAAATTGAAAATTTCTTAGTTTTTTTCATCGGATTCATACGGATTTGCAATATACGAAAATAAGTTTTTTTCTGACAATGTTTTCACACTCAGTCTTTACATCTTTAAATAAAATAATACTCTACAAAATTGAAGAGGGCATGAAAATAACGCTTTTTGAATTGTAAAGAATTCACCGCATGTATTATCAGTGTATGTATTGCGAATAATGAAAACATTCTTAAACGTTCTTTTGAATGTATGCACTTCATTTGAATTTGTTTGAGATAATTCTCGGTTATATTTATAGTAAGAATCTAAAAAGAAATAAAAGAGTCCATACGCAGTAGTCTTAGAAATACAATTTGCCCTATATACCAGATAGAAGCAATAGTATAGTATTTTTCCATAGAATAGGAAACAATAGTTGGGAATATATAGCAATAGTATAGGAAGCAATAGTTGTGAACAAATAGTAGGCAACAAATTGTTGAAGTCTCAAAATGTGATGGCAACAAATTGTTGAAGCCTCAAACTCCGTAACCAAAAAAATTGGCATTTTATCCATTTTTATTTTTGAGTCTGCATTCACATTATAGATTTGAAATATCTATTGCCTGCTTGTGTATTTTTTCCCTTGGAAATCACAGTGTTGTTGCCTAACTAACGAAATGTTTTTTTTAAATAAACATAACAATTTAAAATATTGTTTGTTTAATCGATAAAGATTGTTGGTTCAGGGATAATTTCAACTAATTTAAATAGGTTTAATAGAAAATAATGCAGAAAGTTGTTACATTTGGCGATTTCTCGCTAACTAAAGTTACAACTTGATTTCTAAAATATACATTCTCTTAATTCTTAAGAAGAATTTTAATAAATTTAAGTCATTAACCAGTTTAAACTGGTTTGGAACAAGCAC
>JAPMOQ010000335.1:5915-18480 GCA_026543055.1 Argiope trifasciata | reverse complement strand
AACTAAAACATTTTTGATGTTTCAAATTTAATTACATAGATTAGCTAAATGGCAACCATTTCCAACAGAATAATCCGTGTGATAAATAAGGATACTAAAAATATTATCATCATTCCTGCTTAGTTTCTTAAAAGCCTGTAGCTGAAATCTGACAGAATACAACTCCAAATAATAACAAATTTCTGCATGCTATAATTACATGAATTCAATACAAATTTCTTTCCTTCAAATGCTTCAGAGGATATGAAAATATAAATTAATTCAGGCCAAAACAACTATTACATAAAAATAATTAAGAATCTCTAAATACTAATAGATTCTTCAGCAGACGCTAAAATAAGCAAATAATTTATCGGCAATAAATTCATATTTTTACTTTGTGGTAAAACAACAGTAGTTACAATTACTATTTTTCTGTAACGCACATTGTATGAGATTTTTCTTAAATTTCACTATAATAAATTTGTATTTTTAATTTTGAAATTTATCATTCTTTTAAGAGTTCAAACTGCAATTTTCGTCAAAGAATACGTGAAGTCAATTACTCACTGCAAAAAATGGAATTTTTAACTTCGTTTTAAAGAAGTTAGTAAACCATTAATCAAAAAATATGTCTTGAATGTTCGTAGATTATTTTCTCCTAAATATAATGACAAAGCCTCGAAGAATAATCGTGTATACTTATATCTAATGGTTTAAAGCATATAACACATTAGGATGTTCAAGAAAAGCAAATTAGGAAGCATTTTTCACGTTTAAAAATATATAATTTTCAAACGTAAATCATTAATCTTTTGAAGGATGGTAACGGTCCCTTTGAGGCAATATTTTAGCGAAAAAAATTACAATTCAGTTGAAAATATGTTAATAAATAAAACTGCATGTAAATATTTTGAATTAGATAGTTTTTGTATAATTATAGAGTCTAAATTTAAATTTTTATATAATGTTAATTATCCCATAATGTAAAATCTTTATTCTTAAAGGGTTGGTTATCCGGTAATATCTAATGTCCCTAATTACACTTAACATTCTTATATCTAATTAATTTTAACAATATATTTTTATTCATCTAATTATGTAAGACACTAAAAATGTATTGATAGCTTCACACATGTTCTGTTTATTATACACCTAACATTTCTATTGGAATCACGAGTCGAATAGCATTATAGTGATAAGAAAAATAAAATTATCTGTGTAATATATTTTATAACAGTAGATTGCCTTTTTAGGAGCAGTCACTTTTTTTATTCAACATATAAAATAATTAAAAATGAATTAAAGCTTTCTACTTTGGTTATCAATAAAGAAAATCGCTCTTTTAATTAACGAAACAATGTAAGTGATTTGAATTTAATGAACTTCTCGATCAATTGCAATCATTAATTTGATTACATCTCTTTCAATATGTGATTAAATAGGGTGGTTGATAGAGCATTGAGCTCGAGTCCGTTAGGTTACGAGTTCGAATTTACAAGTCGAAGGCTCAACGTGGAAACACGTATAAATCGGTCATGGCCACAAAGTCCTCCATGTCGAGAGCAATACCGCTGGGTTTACTGCTTCAGAGATGATCGTCTTCTGATCGAGATCTAAATTACTGTCAGTGGAATAAGTGAATGAAATGTATGAATGAAATCCACCTGGTGAAAAGGGATGTGATCCATGAATAACTAATTCATACTCTTGGCGCTACATGACATTAATGAAAAAACAAAAGATGCAAAAAATTCGGCTTCAAATCATTGGCTACTTTAACCAGCGCTCTTACCAATGACTAGTGCCATTATAAACAACAACACATTTTTTTCATGTGATTCCTGTTACTAGGGGTAGGTTTTTTGATTTTCCCAATGACTTTAAATACACAGATAATGGAGAAGAAATCGAGTGCTTAAAGTGGCTGTTAATATAATAGGATTGATATTGAAATGAAATACTTTTTTTTGCCTGAATAAAAAAATCTCTAGTCTTGTATAATGTGTAGAAATATGGTAAAATTTTTCATAGAATTTAAAATGTCAAATTCCGTTGAAAATGAAATTCTCCCAGGTTGATTTTGTTTTGTATTTTGACTCCTACTTTGAACTTTTGTTACACGAATTACAGTTAATCTTCAATAAAGGCATTTATTTTAATTTCATTTCATTTTAAGTAAAAATGATTAGCCGCCTATTTCATCATTCATATAGAAGTTATAAATCACCTTGTATAAAGATTTTTTTTATTCTAAAGGTCAAATAAGCAAAGGAAAAAACTTATTTTTTAGAAAACACCAGTTTTTAGACTCATTCCTTGTCGATAGAGTTAGATTTTTTTTTGTAAAATCTTATTTATTGGTATCGTAATTTATTCAGCTATTAGGAAAAAGGGTTAATAATAAATAAATTTTAAATAATAGCTAGAATCCTTTTTATCCTTCAAATTTTTTCAAAATTGGTTACTGCAAATTAAATATAAATTTATAAATGCTACCATGTTCTAACATGTTAACAAATCATTCATTATTTTGTTATAAATTCATGTCAGAAATTACTTAACCGGTGAGAAGATTTGAAAATGTCACTGGTTTTAACTATTTCATTTGAATTTCTTAACTGATTACCTGAGGATATCCCTAGCAGAAAATTTGCTTCTACAGATAACATGAAATATAAGTCACATATACAATTCGGTCTCTTTCATGAAGATGCATCAAATCTAGCCTTGGATACTAAAATTATCTGGAATTAACTTTGGATCTAGGTTCTTATTAGAAATATCGACATACTTTCATATTTTTCAGAGTTGTATTTTAGTCATTAATTTCATAGCTAAGTTTGCCACTATAGTAAGTTATTGATTTATTAATTGCTATTGATTTATTAATTTGTTGATTTATTATTGATTTAGCATCCATTTAGAAAATCTATGAAACAAACTTGCTGATATTTTAAGAAACATTGCCGTTAAAGTGTTATTAATTCGTAATAACATGTTATTAATTTATTTATAATGCCACATAAGCCTACCGTTAATTTTTCTTAATAATTTCATTTAAGTAAACAACAATGTGTTGCAAAGTGGATGTGATGACGAAATATATATATATATTCAACGATTAATCAGTTTTAAAAGAAAATATTTTAATCACATTTTCTAACATTAAACTTGATATTCATATTCAAACATGTTATATTATATTGTGAATATCATTTAGTATCACCAATGCTGTACAATCCATATATGTTACCAGTTTTGCCACAGTTTGGATCACCAATACTGTACAATTTATGTATGCTACCAGGCTTATTACAATTTGAATCACCGATACCGAAAAATCTTTATATGATACCAAGTTGTTACAGTTTGAATCACCAATACTGTACAATCTTTGTATGCTACCAGGCTCGTTACAATTTGTGTCACCGATGCTGTTCAATCTATGGCTACCAATACTCTACTATCTATGGCTGCACAATCTATCTCTACCATGCTTGTTAAATTTGAATTAAAAGGAATCCCACTTGAAATACTAAAAATCATGGAGATGCCATTAAATCGTATAGAAGGTGATAGAAATCAGAGTATTAATTACAATTCGTAAGAAGATTTTAAAATACTGATGAAGTTGGATGCTTGCATGATAAAATTTATCAGAATCTTATAACATTTTTATCTTTACTTAGACAGGTGTGTTATCTACTTATCAGTCAGAAAATCTAGGAACATATTTTTTTGTATCTTATGCTTAAACAATGTTTTTCAAATTTAGTAATTGAAGCATTTGATCTATTATCGAACTTTAAGGTATCCGACTACATTTAAAACACTGGTTATTGGCCAACTTAGCTAATTTTATATTGTTATTTCTAGTAGTTCAGACTTTTCTCTTTCCAAAACAGTTCATTTTATCTAGGAAAAGAAAGGTCTGACCTATCATCCAGGGTCACATACTTTTTCCAACTAAAATATGTCTTATACTACAATTTTTTCAAAACCTTAATTTTCGTAAAAATAGTTCACCGTTAAGATGATATCTCAAAAATTCATTGAGGTATTTTCATAAAAAATTCAGAGGGTGTTTTAAAAAATATGAGCAATGAAGTGAACAAAAATGTTTATAGTTAGTGAAATACTTTTTCATTTATAGTTATTTTTAGTCCAATTAATTAGTGAATTTATGGAAAAAAATGTTGAATACGCATATTTGTACCCAACAGTTCTTTGCATCTCAAGATTTTTCTTAGATTTTAGTTAATTTAATTCATCATTATATTCCATAGCTTGTGTACGAGTAGGATTAGAAAAGTAAGATTATTGCATTACAATTTTGAGTAGAGTGTTTACCGTTTGGGTTAAATTTCATTAGAAAGTACTACAAATTTTCTTATTTCTCAAAATATATTATATCTCAAAAGAGTTTATTTGTATTTATAGTGTTTATAATTTACAATACATCTAAAAATCATAAATAGTTTTTTTAAAAATCCAATTTTCAAAATATTTCCACCAAACATAGTCGGATACCTAAAATAAACTTTTTGAATTACTTAATTTTTATAACGGGGTAGCTTTGCACTCACAATGAAACTAGATTTCACCGAATACAGACGAAGTTATAACACACATAGTGCTAGTATTTCCTTGAAGGCAAAAATTTACTTCTAACAGGAAACATTTATTACACTCAAAATTTATTACTGTGCAATCGTTTAAATTTGTTCATTTTTGGGCCTGGCATCATGCCATGGAACATTGCCAAGACATAAAAAATGAGGTCAGTGTGTTAGGAGATATTCGAGCAACTTGTTATCTCTGCCTTTCCCTAGACTTGATAAATCCCTTTAATCATTGCCAGTAGCACTGACGTGTCTGCTAGCACAGACTTTATTTTTTATGGATCGTAAGGTATATATATCAAATTCATCAAAAAAGAAACGTGAAAAAATATCCCGAGCAAGTAATTTATGGCATCTATCTTTTTCTTTCACAGGAAATATATCCGTAGAATTTTAGTTCATACATGTTTCGTACAGCAATATATTTCAAGGAATGAGTATAAATTTCTGCTTTCCTGATTCTATGATTCTGACCTTAATAAATTATATATAAATACATAAATTGTGCATTGCATGTCTTTTTTTTAAATTTCCGAATCGCATTGCTTATTTTTGTTATCTATTTTTACTATTGTACTCGATTTTTTTGGTTATTTTTGTTATAATAATCAATTAGAAGAGTCTTGTTTAGTTTAGTTTTAGTTAAATTAACGTGCCGCTGTAAAGCAACACGAGGGCTATTTGGAGACGGACCGCGTCATTTTGAACCACGGTCAGATGACGAGGAGGGCACTGAACTGGCATCACCCTCTCCGCAGCACACCACACCAGCAGCAGGATGTTTGGCCTGACATATTTAATGTGCAAGAGACCCCCCTCACACGACGGTTCTTCTGTGGAATCGAGTCTCGCATCTGAAAACTCTCCGGCTCCGAGGCCGAGACTTTACCACCAGGCAACCGCGACCTTCGATTAAAAGAGAGGGAAGAGGGTTTCGAGTTTTAAACTTTGCGTTTATCCAATCCCGGGAAGCATTATTTATGTACACGCATAAGCAAAGAGGTATAAAAGAGAATAAAACGTAAAGGAGAGAGAAAAAATGCAGAAATATTTATCTCCAATGAGGTTCTAATAGGGATTTCTTTACACATGTCGATTAAAGAGAAGGATTTGTAGGGATCTTTTAAAAAGAATTTGCTTAGGTCGATAGTTTTTTAACCTTTCATTCTGAATTTGGGAACGTGTCGATTTCAGTAATTTTAGAACACAGGTTCTAAAATTACTGAATCTAATAAGATTTTAAAAAAGCTGAAATTGAATCAGGAAATAAGGGAACATTTTTTAAATGAAATTAATATGTACTGGATTCAGATAAAGAATTGGAAAGTTAATTCTATTAGATTTTCAAATATCATTACACAAGCACAGAAATATATATATATAATTTTATGTGGTTTATCTGTATCTACGGGTTTGTCGCTGGTCAGTTATATGACTTACCCAACCAGTAGATTTTATCAAGTAAATGTTAATGTTAAAAGGCGAAAACTTAGATAAAATAAAATGGCGAAATCAAGAATTCTAATTTTTCTAAAACAATTTTTATATCAATTTTCACCAAGAAATTAAATAAAGAAATAGCTTTTTTTGCGATTTAATCCTTTTGTAGCGTTACCTTTGCTTGTCAAAACAGTTTTCACAGAAATCTTTGAAACTTATTGTTATTATTTCGACCATCAGAACTTCAATAATTAGATAAGGTTTTCGCAATCTTGCATTTTTAAAAAAATGATAAAAAAGACTTAAGGGCTTTATTCTTTTCTTTATAATTTCATTTCATTTTATATTTATTCAAATAATAAACACACACACAGCTTTGTTAAAGTAGAATCATTCTTTACATTAAACTGAACATTCAGATCAGACGCTCTTTCTTAAATCGTTTGGTCTTTAAAGTACGCAGTCACTAATTGTAATAGAAGTTTCTTAGAAAAAATGGTTTTCTACTTTAAATTTATAATATATTAAGAAACGATAAGAGGTTTCTTTCTTTGTTTAAAAAAACAGCATGAATTGGCAATTTAGATCATTGTCTAAAACTCAAAGCAAAGTGTTTTTCCACTTTCTTTTTTTTGCTCAGGATTTTTATTCCTTATTTAGAAAAACACTTCGAATTCAAAAGATCATAAAGTAGCTTATTTTTTACATTAGAGATGTATTGTTTTAAAATGTCTTATTATATTACTTAGTTCCATTTTGGTGAATATTTGGCAAATATTATTTTTTTCTTTCTTGGTAAGATATTTTGAGTGATTTGTTTTACTAGAATGTAAGCAACATGCAGTACTGAGTAAAAAATTATATAATGTTATGATGTATGTAAAAGTATTAGTAAAGAATAAAATGAACTATCTGACGTTTATTTTTTTGGTCGTGCAATTGCTATTTTATTATCCTAAAAGATAATTTCTGTCATTACTATTTTGTTGGAAGTAAATATATAAAAATAAGAATTGTTACAAAATTGGGTTAAAATGAATTACAAGAAAAAAAGTTCCAATTACACAAAATTTATATCAATGAAAAGTCTTTTGTTCTTTCAAAATTTTAAAATGCAGAATGAATGGTTTGTATGTATTGTAATGAAATCTAATGTGACTCAAATTATTCTAATTTCAAACAAAATTTTGGCTTTGTTGAAATAATATTCATCGAAAATATCGAATTTTTCGATATTCTTGATCTATGAGAATTTTTTTATAAATACATGCAAATTTTTTTCTATTTTCATTATTTCAAAGATTACATTATTTGTTTATTTTTTTAAATGAATATACTAACGGTTTAATCCTGTGACATCGATAAAAGCTATTTTCTAACCTCTTCTTACTGACTACCTCATGATTTACAATCTAACGTATATTTTTCAATCGAATTTGATATAAAATGTGCCCGATATTTTCTCTAGTTTCTAGGTCACCAAATAAGTAATATGTTAATTTGAAAAGATTTTGTGATTAATTGAATTCATTACAATGTTGGAAAAAACCCTAAATACTCCATACTATTTATCACCCGCCTTAATATTTAATGGGAGGAATGATGTTTAATTGCTACTTCGGAGGAATTAGGAAATATTGGTACGGATTTCTTGTTTGTCGGGTTCGTTTCTGTGTATAATGGGTGTATGGTGTGTAATAATACAATTAACAGTCTTTTAGTAGAAAAACAATGAAAAATTTTATTATTACTACAACAAATAAATATACTGTAGACAAATACAGCACAGCACAACAGTACTCTACAGTATGCAGACAATAGTCCGCATGTAGAAATCCAGTAGTGACAGCATCCACAGCACGTAAAGCGGCCAAACAGGATTGAGCATGGGAGGGAATCCTCGGAGCCTTTCTCTACGGTCTCTCTAACACGGCTAAACTACTCCTCTGTCTCTTTTTGCTTAACTGCCAAGTCACTACTTCACACAGCGGGCTATGACACAAGACATGACAACACTAGAATACGGCAGACAACGATTCAGCAGTGCGTCGTTGCTTCGGTATTCTCTCGACGACTCTTCCATTCAGGACTTAACCACGAACAATTAAAGGTCACTCCCCAGTACTCCACAATTGGCTTCTCAGCTTGAAAGTGTCGGAATTTTATATTTCCCGGAAGGTAGGGGTAGAAGCTTCTGGGCCAATCAGGGCATATCTGGACGGATCTCGGTTCCTAATGGACAGGCCAAGAAAATCCTCGATGTTTCGGTATAATCCATTTTACTGTCAAACTTGTCGCCAAGTCACGTAATGGTCATAAAATTTGTCGCCAAGCTCTAGATTATAATGCCAAACCCAGGCACCATCCATTACATTTTACTGTAAATCATTCTTTCTTATGATGAAATTACTTGTGAGGAGAAGCAAACTTACAGGTTTGTAACAATATATTTCTGAATTTTTGTTTTCTGAATTTATCAGTTCAGATAACAAACTTTTAAAACAGAACATTTTGTTTGAAACATGTTTCCCGCCAAACGGGATATATCATTCAATTTTTAAAGCATTTTTGCCTTTTAATTATTAAATTCTATTTCATAGACTACATTGTTATTTTTTTAAATCTTTTGTAAACAGCAATGGAAATTATTTTGGAAGCAAAATATATTCTGCAAATTATGTAGTTACCAAAAATATCAATAATGTTAAATTTCATAATATTAAATTTTGAAAAGATATTATAAGAAAACCCTAACCATTTTACAATGCGTATTTACTTTGGTGAGGTGCCAAGGAATTATATTAATGTTAATAATTTATTAGAATTTAATAAATGAAAATAAAGAATACGGCATTTTAAAGTATTTTTAAAAAATGTTTCTTAATTATTTTCACCTCATTCAAACTAAAAGGAGGTTCAGAGATATGGAGTCAGTAACTCCATAAATAACAGCAAAAACCTATGAAAGCGAATAATTCAATTATTCACAAGTGTTCATACTTTTTCCAACATACTGAAAAAAGAACAATTTAAAATTCTCAGGATATGATTGTTTTTGAGGACAAATTACCACGTTTCAGAACTAATGAACAACACAGAGTCATTTTGATTCTTGTCTCCAGTTACAGGTTGATATTTAAAAAAAGTAATTTAAAATTTGAAAGTTCCGTTTTAGTAAAAATTTACTACCTCAGAAATGAATGACCTCGAATTTGGTTGTTCTAATACCCATTAGCATAAAATTTGAAAAAGTTTTGGATCAAACACACCCATTACAAATAATGCAATTTAACATAATGTTTAATCTATAAATATTGTTATGTTGAAAATAATCTAAGGCCTCTCCTCCTACAGATCAACTACTTTCGTCTTTTCTGCTGTCTAAATTCAGGTCTTCTCGATTAACAACACTACTTTACTCTAGTTTAAGATTGCCGGCCTTATATGGCTGCGGAGGGTGGGGAAAAACGTTCTGCACCAATCAGGATCAATCTGGACGTATCTCGGTTCCGATCTAGAAAATTCTCGATGTTTCGAGTATTGTCCATTTTGCAGCCAAATTCGCGAAGCTCTGGGATCCCTGACGTGACAACATGGCACCGTTCAATACAGATGACTGTAAATCGGTTTTCCTTACGATGACATTATTAGCTCGGGAAAGTAAAATTACAGGTTCGTAACAATCCAAATTTGGAAAGGGATTTTGTGAGTACTCAGGAAATGATTGCATTTGAGGACAAATTACCACATTTAAGAGCTAATGAACAACAACACACGGTCATTTTGACTCTCGTTTCCAGTTACAAGTTATTATCTAAAAAAAAATGATTTTAAATTTGAAAATCTCTGTTTTAGTAAACACTTACTACCCAAGAAATTAATGTCATCGAATTTGGTTGCTCGAATACCAAATAGTATAAAATTTGAAAGAATTTTGAATCAAAAATGCACATAATAATAATGCAGTTTAATATATAAACATTATTATGTTGAAAATAATCCCTGGCTTTTCCTCTTCCGGACCAACAACTTTCGTCTTTTCTGCTGTTTCTCTGTCAGAAGCAGAAGAAGTGAAAGGCCATCTGAAAGGGATCCTTCCGAGAGTCGATGTCAATTGCATCTGTTCCGAGAGTATTCATCTGATGAGTTCCTAAAAGGCGGAATTAAGACCTTCTTCCAGTCAGCTCCCGCATTATGTCTCGCCAGAATGAGCCAGCACAGCTAAAAAGCAGCTTCCTTCTGATTTTTTTCTAGGTCAATGCATACTTCTCAGTATGTCTCAGTAGTGTTGTAGAAGATCATTATTTAAAAGTCATGGCTCAATAACATACATTCTGTTTTAAAATATTTATTATTATAAGGTATACGGCTACGTTCAAAGGAAAAAAGTTGAAAAATTGGATTTTAAAGAATTATTTATGATTTTTAGATGTATTGTGAGATATAAACACTATAAATACCAAAAAATGTTTGAAAATATAGTATATTTTGAACTATAGGAAAATTTGTCATAAATTTTAAGGAAATTTAACCAAAATGGTTAACACTCTACACAAAATGGTAACGCAACAATTATATTTATCTTTTTACAGAAATTACAAAATATGATGATGAATGAAATGAGTCAAAATCTAAGAAACATTTTGAGATATACAGAAGTTATGAGAAAAAATATACTTATATATGCACTTTTTCCCTAAATTCACAACTTAATTTTTCTAAAAATACCTTCAAATGAAAAAGTAGTTCCCCAACAATAAAACTTTTAGTTCATTTCGTTGCCCGTATTATTTAAAACACAAGTTGAAATTTTTATGTAAATATCTCTATTAATTTTTGAAATACCATGTTAACAGTGTAGAATTTTTATGAAAATTAAAATTGAAATTAAAGACAAATTTTAGCTGAAATATATGTTTTGCCTCGAATGCCCTTGGATAATAGGTCATGAATTCCTTTTCCTAGAAAAGATAAGCTGTTTATGAAAGAGGAAAGTTTGAGCTGCAAGAAAAAACATTTTTAAAAATTTCGTCAATGGCTTCGATAACCAGCGTTTATAACATTGTCGGATATCTTAAAGACATCGGATACCTTAGCTTTCCTTTTCCTAGAAAAGATAAACTGTTTCAGAAAGAGGAAAGTTTGAGCTGCAAGAAAAAACATTTTTAAAAAATTCGCCAATTTGGTCGATAACCAGCGTTATGATTAATGTAGAAAGTTATGTTGAATTTTGTCCCGCATTATGACTCACCAGAATGAGCCAGCACAGCCCAAAATAGCTACCTTCTGATATTTTCACTGCTCAATGCATACTTCAGAGTCTCAGTAGCGTTGCAGAAGATCATTATTTAAAAGTCATGACTAAATATCACAGATTCTGTTTAAAAATATTTTTATTATTAAAGAATCAGTGATAAAAATCTAAAGTTATATCGAAATTTCTAGGAATATTTCTAACCATTCTCTAATTTATAACCATCATATCGGTTTTTATTTTGATATATCGATCGAGATAGTCTCTCTCTCTCTCTCTCTCTGTATATATATATATATATATATATATATATATATACACGCGCTGATGGAATAAAAAATCCCAACACAAAGAAATAATTATTGTACAGTAATGAAATTTTAGGAATACATTTGTCTAGGTAACATATTTCATTGATTAAAGTTTCAAGATCACAGGTAGAGCCATTGGCAAGATGAGCCATTTTAAATGTGAAATGTTGGTACAATAGTTACCGGTGTAACAACCAGAATTTTGAAGGCAAGCATGCAAGAGTGCATGCATTGTGTCGTACAGGTGTCGGATATCAGTTTGGGGGATGGAGTTCCATGCCTGTTGCACTTGGGCGGTCAATGCAGGGGCGGTTAATGCTGGTTGAGGATGACGCTGGAGTTGTCGTCCAATGATGTCCCACGTGCTCGATTGGAGACAGATCTGGTGATCTTGCTGGCCAAGGCACCATGTCGACACTCCGTAGAGCATGTTGGGTTACAACAGCGGTATGAGGGCGAGCGTTATCCTGTTGCAAAACACCCCCTTGAATGTTGTTCATGAATGGCATTACAACAGGTTATATCACTAGACTGACGTACAAATTTGAAGTCAGGGTGCGTGGGATAACCACGTGAGTGCTCCTGCTCTCATAAGAAACTGCGGTCAAACGGCTATCACTGCGACCAAGGCAGAACCGGGTTTCATCAGAAAACACAGCAAATCTCCACTCCGTGCTCCAATGAGTTCTAGCTTGACACCACTCAAGTCGCAAACGGCAGTGGTTTGGTGTCAGTGGAATGCACTGTACAGGGCTTCTGGCTCGGAGCTGAAGTAACCGATTTGTAACAGTTCGTTGTGTCACTGTGGTGCCAACTACAGCTCGAATTTCAGCTGTAGACGCAGTACGATTAGCCACAGCCATACGCCGAATACGACGGTCTTCCCTCTCAGTAGTACCACGTGGCCGCCTGGAACCTGGTCTTCTTGAGGCAGTACCTTCCCTTGACCACTGCCG
>JAPMOQ010000327.1:117599-133488 GCA_026543055.1 Argiope trifasciata | reverse complement strand
TATATATATATATATATATATATATAATATATAGCAACTGAGATTTTCGTAGATATATAATGTTAGATCGTCATAATATTGTAATCAACAACAAAAAGAAAAAATAATAAACCCATGAATTTGACGAATATACATATTTAAGGCCACCTCGAGTAAAAAATTAAAATTAGTTAACCTAAACGAATTAATACTTTATATGCTATTTCAAAATTACTTTTCAACCTGGCGCGGCATAGTCAAAAATGGCTAGTGGGACCTCAAAAGTCCTCAAAACCAAAACATTAAAATTATTTTATTTGGAAATTCAAGAGATAGGATAAAAAAATTAAAATTAAAATCCTGATTTTCACCGAATGCCATTGCGTCATGCAGTGCAATACAATAGGGTAAAAGACTTGCATCACTTTTCATTTCCTGACTAAAGAATTCCAATGATAAAACAAAATTGCATCAGTTCCAGTCATAAATTTGACTATCATGAAAGGAACAGGAATAATAAGGGTTAGTTCTGGAATGAGAGCTCTCCTAGTTGAATAGCATCATAAATCTCATTCTAACGTATGAACATGCGATTCATACATATTTACATTTTACAAGGAAGGACGAAGTATTTTTGTCATGAAAGGTTTAAAGGAGACTCTTTCTCCTTGACCAAGTGGGAAAAAAATATTATGTTAGTTTCGAAAAAGTTTCTGTTCCAATAACAAAGAGCTTCCAATCCGAGCGGAAAACAATAAATTTCAAATAAAGGGGAGATTTTTAAATTTCCATCAATCGATTTTAGATTTTAACGGTCATTAAAAATGTTGTTTTGGTTTTTAAATATTTTTAGGCTCTTTATCCAAATTATTATTGGAGAATTCTTGGAAAATATTCAGATTTCTATTGTTCAGCACTTAGATACGAGGGGCGATTCAAAAATAAAGTTTTCAAGCGGCAGTATTTGGAAAGTTGGAGTTGTGGATGGGAATATTGTTACTCGGAGTGGTGACAGATGAATCTAGTTGTCTTAGACCGGTTGATCGAGCTGATAGTAATAGTAATGAGACCTGAAAATGTGACAGCAATGATAAGACGTTTAGAGAAGTGGTCTTGTACAGAGGAGAGGACCATGATACGATTTCTATGGGCCAAGAATGTATATCCATTGGACATTCACAAACAAATCGTTGAAGTGTATGGTAGGCGAAGCAGTGAGTAGACAACAGGAGGGGAAATGGCATCGCTCTTTTGAAGCCGACTCAGAGATTGATGAAACGTTTGAGGGGGGAGGTCTGGAGTCACTCATTATAAGCTTCCATTTAGCTTCCGGTGACTATTTTCTTTTCGCGGCATTGAAGAAACACTTATCCAAAACAAGGTTCATATCAGACGGGGATGTTTAAAAAGGTGCAGAGAACTGGATCAGTATCCGAGCACCTAAGGTTAGACAACACTTATTCAGAAATCGACCACCACAATATACTGCTAAATACTGCTGTCAATACTGCTAAATTCAGCGGTGGCGAGGTGGTCGGCTGTATACAAGAAAAAAAAAGTATCCGAGCACCTGATTATTGATAAGACGGGTTAAATAAATAGATCCAGAGGGGAGATAAGTGCCTCAACAAATTAGTCCATTGGTGTGATAAATGCATAAACAGGTTTGGTGATTATCTAAAGAAGTGACCGCCACATATGTCTCTTAATTACCATTTGTATCCTGAGTCTGTTGTTAAAAAAGAATTTTTCTTTTGCCTTTTTGAACTGTTTTTGGATCATCCCTAGTATATAGAGATTTTTAAATTTTCATCAATTGATTTGAAAATTTTAATGATAATTGAAAAGGTTATATTTTTGAATGGTTTTAATTTATTTATCCAAATTATTATTGGAAAGTTATTGTAAATTTTCAAATTTTTCTACCGATCGATGCTTAGATATTTATAGGTTTTAAAACACTGCTTTATTTTTATGATTGTTAAAATAATTATCCAAAATATATTAAAGGTTGAGGAAAGACTATTTTAGAATGGCTGATTTTAATTGTTAATTGTGACATTTTATGATAATTATTAAAATATTTTTAGTTTGGATAGTTGAATAGAGCATTGTTATTGTGACTATGTGTTTAGAAAGTTTTTAGATAATAAGTATTTTAAATTAAATTTAAATCAGATATGAAATAAGAAAAATTTTAATAGTCTATTTCAAAATTATGAAAAAAAAACTTTTGCAAATATACAAATTATGATTTTTTGTTGGCAACATAAAACCCACTATTATAGATAATTCCTTTAAAACTTTGAATTCATATTGCGCCGAGATTTAGCTCTTTATTTAAGTGCTCAAATGGATTTGGAAATTGCTTTATATGTATCGATTTTTAATTTTTCAAAAATGAAAAATTCTATAATGGAACGCTGAATAGATGCCTCTTTTTTCAAATTCCCCCGTTATTTTAGACAAGGCACTTTTTAAGAACTTGAGAATCGTTGTCTTAAATAAATTCTTCAACCGAATTGCAGATCACATGAAAGAAAGAAAGAACTAAAAAATTGATAATCTATTAAATTTCATACAGAGATTTTTTAAGAAAAATTTAGTAATTACTAAATTGTGCATATTTGCTTTCTTTCTCTAAGTATCTTGGGAAAATAGCAAATTCAAACAATGTACGAATTATACTATTATATTTAAAAATTCTGGAATTCATTTTTTTACGACAAACTAATATAAATAGAACCTGTTTCCACCAAAATAATTACTCTAACTTCGATTAAAGATATAAGAGAACGCTGAAGAAATGCATTTTTTTTCTTCAAATTCCTCTGTTATTTTTGTAACGGCACTTTTTCAGAACTTGAATCATTGTCTTAAATAAATTCTTCTACTGAATTACAGATCACATGAAGATTACTGAATAAGATCATATGAATAACAGATGTATATCATTACAGAATATTATCATATGAATCAGGAGAATTAGATAGCAGTGGGTGTAACGTAATGAGATGCTTTGACACTTAACCGGGACAAATCTTCATTATAAAATTCATGATATTGAACACGTGATTGAGTGCATATCCATGTCGGAAAGTTTAGAATGTCTATGTTTACATAAGCACTGTCCTTATAAGAGTTGGATGCAATCTATTCAGGAAAGTCTATTATATTATTTTCTTTGCTTATTATAATTATTGATTTACATTTGGAAAACATTAGAAAGTAACGAATTTTTTTTAATGTAATAGTACATTTTTTCAGGAATAAAAATAATGCACATCCTGTTGATATAAAATGCCCACCAACGTTGTTACGATATCTTTAAGATTTACTTAGCATTATGAGTATCTAACAATATCATCTTGCGCTAATAGGGCACACATAGATTGCGTCGATAATATGGTCTAACTTGAACATGAAATTTTCTATATTATATTTTGAACCTTATTTGTACTTTAGTTAATCTGGAAATTATTACGTAATTATTATTAAAATAATTAAAATATAGTTAATCCTAAAAATTAATAAACTATATTAAAAACATGGATATCGCTTATAATGGTCATTTTATTAAAAATATATTAATATAGAAGACAGTTCATAATTCATAATTCACAGTTCATTCTCTAATTTTGAAAATAAAATATACAGTTATTACCATTTTTTTCGAGCATAAAAATCAACTTTCCAATTAATTTCTCATTCCAAACGATTTAATATTGTTTTCAATGAAACGATAATAAGAATTTTTCAGCAATAAGAAAATAATAATTAAATCCTTTTTTTCCAAACGATTTATTTATTATTTTCTTTTGATTGGGTTTATCATTTTAAAACAGTTACAGGGAAAATAAAGAATTTCTTACAATAATTGATTTACCATAATATTCTAGTTAAATCTAGCAAATTAGTTGAAAACGCAAACTACAGCTTGCACGAGTACATTCTATTTATTTCAACTTTCAATTTGGCATCACCAAACTTGAAACCAGCGAAACAAGAAAGCTTTTCTCACGAACACAGGAAACGAATTTCGTTTCTTGTCAGCCTCATTACAGTTATGCTTCGATTCAATCCATTTAAAAGTCTATCTTGAGATTTTTTAAGTAATTTTTCACGCAGTGGGACCTCGTCTCGATATTCTATGAACGCAGGTCATGGTTACAGACAAACCACCTCTGTCTTAGCACGACAGCGATAAACCCGTGTACAAGCACCTGCTATGCAGCAAGTAGTTATTACGCAAAGATTGAGCTTTCCTTGTGACACGAAAGCCATGTGATTACAGGAATGCGACCCCTACCGTTCGAGTGGTTCAACCCGTGGCAGACGAACTGATTCGAAAACCGTTACGATTGAAAATGTTCTCAGACGATAACTTCTAGGCTAGAGGAAAAGGCGAGGAAGGAATGAGCAGATGGCGAATAAAAATAAAAACGCTGTTCGCGCCAAATGGCAATTACGTCACATGAAAGTGAGGCCGAATCTGTTCGACAGTGAAACATGATAAAAACCTGACCGGTTAGGCCATGTGGAAAGTTGGAATTGCTGAACCGCGCATGCTTATGAACGTGACGGAAGTAATTAAAATGTATCGGTCTGAAGTTATTTTGAAACAGCAATATTATTAAAAATGAACGGCAACTAAATTGTATGATTGCTAGAAATTTTCTAGCTCCATATATCTGTTTTGAACTTGAGTTGTTACATTCTTCTTTCGCACTTACAAAAGCAAAACCTGGATTCAGAAATTTAAAATGTTTATAGAAATATAACATTTCAAAGATTATTTATTGATATCATTTTATTTTATAACTCTGTATTGTATTAAGGTATCTGACAACGTTTAAAACACTGGTTACCGGCCACATTGGCGATTTCTTTTTTTATTGTTCTTTCTGGTAGTTCAGACTTTCCTCTTTCCAAAACGGTTCACTTTCCCTAGGAAAAGGGATGTTTAACCTATAAACCAGGGTAATTTTAAACAAAACATATTTTTTTTAGTTAAAATTTGTCTTTAACTTCAATTTTAATTTTCATAAAAACTCTAAACGCCTCACATGATATCTCAAAAACTAATAGAGGTATTTAAATAAAAATTTCAGCGTGCATTTAAAAAAATATGAACAATGAAATAAACCAAAAGTTTCAATGTTGATGACACACTTTTTCATAAATAGGTATTTTTAGAAAAATTAAGTTGTAAATTAAGTGAATATATACGCATATTTTTATCCATAACTTCTTAACATCTCAAAATTTTTCTCAGATTTTGGTTTTCATTCATCATCACATTCTATAACTTGTATACAAAGAAAAATAGAATTGCTGAGTTACAATTTTGTGTAGAGCGTTAACCGTTTTGGTTCAATTTCAATAAAATGTACTGCACATTTTCCTATTTATGGAAATATATTATATTTTCAAATAATATTTTTTTGTATTTATAGTGTTTATATTGACAAGCATAAACAGTTTTTGAAAAATGTAATTTTTCAAAAAATTTCCATCGAACGTAGTCGAATGCCTTAAATGTAAATGATATGTTAATTTTACTTAATTCAAGTACTTCTTCTCAATTGAGATATTCTTTTTCTGCTGATTGAGCCGCTGACGTATACATGCTCTTCTGGAAGTCCGGCCGAATGCGGCAGGAAGGACAGGCCGGATACCAAAAAAAAAAGGCCGGATAGACCAGAGCTCTATAAAATTATCTGTTTGCTCACTAATATCAGAAAACAAACTATTATAATTTTTTCTCACTCTTTATCGGGTTTTAATCTCTATATTTATTTGAAGTCACGCAAAAAGAAGTCGCAGCCCGTTGAATCATAAAAGCCCTTATCAGCAACGCGTCGATTTAAAACAGAAGACTAATTTCTGACAGTGCAGATATTGCATTACACGTTTCAAGATTTTATTGCAAAAGAAATAAGTGAAAGGATATTAAAAATAAACAAAAGAATATGCAAAGAACATTTTGCGAAAATTATATGCTCTGTGCAATCATGATCAAGAATAGTGGTAACAATTGAGGTCTATTACACAGAGCAGACACTATTAACAACGAGCTGAACGCTGCTCTTTTACTGTCACAAATTGTATTTTGCACACTGCACATTGGAAGATCATAAATCGCACAGATATGGGCTTCCGATGCCTTGGCATTGTTGGCAATACAACGCATTGACTTCATTATTTAATCACGATTAATGAAAATTAGACCGAAGAATACGGAAGTCAGATAGTCTTAAACTAGATATTCGAGAGTGTACTATACTGAAATAAGGGTTATATATAGAATAATTGATATATATATATATATATAACCATAAACATATTAAAATAATTAAAACTCATTTCCTGAGTCAACAAAAATTAAATCGAAACCAATTAAGTGGAAATCGAAATTAAACAATAAAAACTTCACAAGAATGAAAAGTAAAGGAAGCAAAACCTATTCAAGAAACAAATCTAAATTAATATAATTTTGTAAGCGAAACTAAAAATTGGAATCGAAACTAAAATTTTTTTCGGATTCGAACAAGTTTAAAATTTTAAATAACCAATCATTGTATTAAGTGAGCGCAAATGCAGTTACAACTAAAATGCAGATGAATCTAAATTAATTAACAAAATAAGCCAAGCAAAAAGGAACACAACCGAATCAAAACTATAACCGGCTATAAACTATAAAAAGCTATAAAACTATAAAAAGAATCCGGCTGGAAGATTTTTTCGAGGATCACCCTCAGGCAAGGTTTCAAAATAAGGGATTTTTTCTGTGAGAGATTCACACACACACACACACACACATAGTGTTAACACGAATCATTCATATAAATATATGTATAATACAATAAATAATTCTCTTTAAATGTAAAAAAGAAATAGATTTGTTCTATATTAATTTTTATTGTAGTTTCATCCCACATACTTTATTCGAGTAGAGCGATTAATTAAATGTCTTCATATAATGATTGATAGCAGAAATGTATTTAGATTTTTATTTAACGAGAAAATAAATCTTCCATTAATAAAAGTGAAAGTCGAACTTAATGCGTCATTGAAAACACAGTATTTTTCTAGTTAGAATACACGGAAAGTATAAATTGAGTGACTGATTCTGAAATGACTGACCGTAGAATGAATAGGTTTTGTTTACTTCAATTTATTTAAATCGGACATTTCTTGTAAAGATAAGTCTGACGAGATGAAGCTATATAGAATTAAATCCAAAAGTATTTTTTGAATAGATATTTTTGCGATGACGATGATGTCGTGTCCGTGTTTCCACAGAAAGGGAGTGCAGTAGCTTCTGAGGGTGAATATCCCTGAGCACCCAGAGGGCAGAAATCTGACTTCTAGCTCATGTAAAGATGACGCACAAATTCGCTTGCACAGCCCCTTTTTACACGGGGGCACATTCATACATGTCACAGATAGAACACAGAATAGAACCATGCCCGAACCGAGACTCGAACCCGAGACTCCCATATCACGGGGAAGACACACTACCCCTATGCCATGAGGCCGGCTATATTTATGCGAAATATTATTAAAAGGACAACGACCGAAATATTATCAAAATAACCATATTCTTAACTAAGGTAAGGGCGTCTATTTTTCTTTTAATCTCAAATGACCTTTTGGGTCAAAACCCACAGTCACATGTTTTTACCTTTTTAAAAGATATTCAAATTTTACATCAGATTTAATTGTATCGTTTTTTATGAATGCATTAATTTTTAACTCGAAATTCATGTCTAATCAAAATTTGGCTGATATTGACCAAAGTTTTTTATGCTATAAAATGAAAACAAACCAATCCATAATCTCAAAATTAATTAATATTGCAATGTTCTTTCAAGTAATTTAATCCAATCATAAGGCTATTGATATTATTTAATCTATTACACATTATTAATATTCCAATCAAAACAAATATTTCACTTTCAACAACCGAAACGAACATACAAAATTCATTTTCAGGACACAGAAATAAATAAGAAAATCCATAAAAGAATAAAAAGCAGCTTTTTTTCGGTTGTCATTCTAAGTTTTTTCTGGCAGAAAGCTAAATAATGCAATCACAAACACGAATTTGTTTCTGTGTTATTCACCTGATAATCAATGCACAAATACTCTGCAATTATCTGCTCTACAATGACAATTGATTGAACTTTTTTGAGGTAAATTAAACAATCTCAAAGGTAATTTTGAGTACCGAATCAGAAATCAATTTAATAATATACATATTTTATTCCATTGATTTCTACTAAAAATATACATTTTTTTTGTTAATTACTTGACTTTATACAAAGAAATTCGCTTTTTAATATTCGTTTTCAAACTTTGAAAAGAAATATCTTTACAAATATAGTAACATTCGTTATTCAGAATTTTTAGCAATTAAATCTTCTTTCCTGATTGCTTTGAAATTTTTCCATAATATTGTTTTTAAATATACAATTAATTTTATATCCTTTTTTAATATATATATATATATATATCATTTGTGGACAAGTAAAAATGTACGTTTTAAAAAACAGCGCCATCTGTCGGATGTAAAGGCAATACAAAATAGTTTACAATTCCATTTTTAATGTTCTCGAATTGCATTTTTAATTTGAATTTTCATAGATTTTGATTTATTTTAATTTTTTTAATTATTTTCTATGACATTACCTTGATGCGTCGTTTCCCTATTAGTACAAAATGTTCAACAAAATTGTTTCAATGCTTAAAATACGGTTAAAAATATCCAGGAAAAGTTCTCAATGAATTAGGAAAATCATTATCACCTCGGCTTGCTGCTGCGTGATTATAATTAAAGTTCAAATAAAGCTTTATCATATGTGCTATCAAATATTTTTAAGTGAATTTTTGAGCAAAAATAAATAAATAATTTACGATCAAATAATGCAATAACGGGGTTTTAAAAGAATTTCACAGATGCGCTAGAAGAAACTATTAAAGCATATTTAATCAGACTGATTCTCTCAACAATTCAATCACAAAAGGATATAATCTCGGTTCTTGAATCGTTTAGAATAATTGTATCATTGGTATCAGGTGGTAAATGCGGCTTTGAAATTGTCATTGAATATGCAATTTATTGAAGCTCCCACATGCAATATTTCTAAAGTATCTATAATGAGAAAAATACTCTAGAAATGTTAATTTACAATTTCGGATAAATGCTCAATGGAGCACCAAATGATTGCATAACTATTATAACAAGATTTGCGAAAAACCATGAGACCAATTGGCAGTGCAGTTATACAGGAGTTTTCTTGCAGGGGATTTCAAACAAATATTGCCTACATTTTTTTCATTCACACCAGCAGTCGAAATAAATGCTTGCTTAGCATACTCTACAACAAGTAAAGATAGGTAATTAAATTAAAATATATTTTGCTGCAAAAGGATCAGCCGTGATGTTCTCACTTTCACTGTTGGAAATCGGAAAGATGTCAACTAATCCGACCTCAAGACGAATTTCATTGCTTCGTAATTTCTGTAACGTTGTTGTTGTTTTCAATGGCGCTTCTCATTGGCAAGACGGCTGATCAGCGATTTTAAGCCTAAATTGTCGTCCCTTGTTTTTCATAGCGAAAACTAGGGCCAAGAGAGTACGACTTAGCTACTTCGTGTTTCACATTCGTTTCCACAACTCCTTTTTACAGGGGGGGCACATTCACACTACACACAGATAGAACACAGAATAACAACCATAACAGAACCGGAACTCATAGAACACTAAAAACTCACTACCCTAGAACGCCGACATTTCTGTAACGTAATAACAACAACAAAAAACTCATTGATGTATTTCCTAATAATAAAACAATTATTCTTGTCATTGTTTCTAATGTATTTGCCATGGAGAATCCAGTAGTCAAAATCAGCGATTTTAAGCTAAGGGTGAGTCTCTTGTTTTCAGTAGCGCCAACTAGGGCCGCAAGTGCGTTTCATCTACCCACGCATAATATTCGCTACTGCTCTCCCTTTTTTCACAAAGGCGTACATTCACAAATCTCATCGACAGAACAGATGAAGAACAACCATGCCCAAACCGGGACTTGAACCCAGAGCACCCAGACCATGTTGATGATGCACTATCTATATGCAAGGACGCCGGCAGACTAGGTCTTAAGACAGTTATTAACTACCCCGAAAGGAATGTTAGTTTGACAGGTCAATACTTAAGAAAGCAGTAGACCACAGAAAATCCGGTCAACACTGGTTACGTTCAGTGGTGACTAGGTAGTCGGCTGTATACAAGAGGAATATGACTAAGTCTTAAGGTCACGATTGGTTGGAAGAATGAGCTATTTATATTGTATTTAAAAAAATAATTTTCAAATGAGACTTATTTTATACAATCAACTTTAAAAGTATAATCGATTAAAAGTACAATAGACTGATTTACCGTCTTCTGCATTGAACAGTGCCCGGGTGTCACACCGGAGATCTTAGATCCTGGTAACAAATTTTGCGATTTTGGCGACAAAATGAATAATAATTGATGTGTACGGTATATTATTTCATCAAATATTTAAAGTGCTTTAAGAATTATTAATTAAATATATATTTTATAAGTTGCTTGATCTTGTGTATATTTTATAAGATATTTATAAGATTAACTCTCCTTAAGATTATTTGATAATTCAACTCCTATATTATTAAAATATTACATTTCCACCGGGGGCAAACTTTTTAAAACTCTAGAACACGAGGAAGAGAAAGAAAAAATTGTTCATCTCTACAAACATGAAAATGTTAGGATTATAAGGTTTCCATACGATAAAACTTCAACAATGCGTGGGCTGTAAAGGGCTTAAGAGCTTATGGCTTTTTAAAAGCGATGGACTTTAAACGGCTTAAAACAATTTCTACAAAACAAAAGCATGCTCTGCTAAATTTCGTAGAATAGGTGATAGCAATTGAAATAACAAAAGCTTTTAAGAGGCAGTGATATTCTTATTTTCGAAATTGTTGAAATCTCCAAGTACTGTGAAACAAAATAAATACTTTTAATGGGAAAAATCGTACAATAGGGATAAAAATATATAAGGAAAAAACATTAGATAATTGATTTGAGCCATAAAATGGATTTGGAACTTTCAGAATTATAAAAGAAACTCCAAATCAACCAATGTTTCGCAGAACTATAAAAAATGAAATCGAAGATGGATGGGTTGCGGAAAAGGTTTGTCTGAGATTTCAAAATTAAGTTTCGTTTGCACATGCTTTTGAAATAAAAGTGGGAAACTAAGTCACACCTGTTGAGCAAAGTGCATATGTATTTGAATCATTGATGATAGAAATTGGAAAGTTATTAATAATCAACGTTTTCGTTTAATTAAATGAAAATGAAAACAAAAATACAAAAATTAAATTTACTATCGCAAGTTATCATGCGAGAACGTTATTATTTTATTATTTTTGTGTCAATATTTTAACTTGATTAATTTAAGTCATTAAATTAATTAAGATTATTAGAACACTCGATATCAAGTGCATTGTGTTTTAAGTTATAGCATCTATAATTCAGATTTGATACCATGTGACTATCTTATGTTGAAGAGTATAACACGCCGAGGATAATGGCTTTCTCTATGCTGTTATAGGTAGCTTCATTCCGTCTGTCTTCATTATTTTAGAGATATTTTTATCAAAATATCAATCGAAGTCAGTAAGGGTCAATCGAAGTCAGTCAGTTTGAATAAATTGTTTTTTTAATGGAAGAGTAATGAAGAAAGAATAATTTTTTAATATGTCAATGGTAATATGGATTAAAAATGGCTGACTTGAATGAATTAATGTTCATAATGACAAATTCGGGATAGGCTTTTTCTAATAATTTTCTTACATGTTAATTTGATCGTTTCTATCAATAAATTTCATACTGCTTTTTTTATTGCACAATTTTGATTTTATAAGACATGATGATTCTTTAGCAACCATTTTATGTTTTGATGAATAAAATTAAGATAAAAAATTAAAGATAAGAGTCTCGGTCTGTACAACACTAATACCGATGAGTAATACATTATTGTTGTTTTATTACCTATATAGTAATATTTCTTATCTGCAATTTATTGATCTTATCTTTGTTTTATTTTCTATATTTTTTATCAAAAAAATTATGAAATTCTTCACTATGAAATTTATTCTTACTCTTCTAATTATAAACTTCTATTTGTGTATATTCTAAATTTTTTTGCAACGAGCTCCACTTTTTTTCGTTCTTTATTTTGGCATAAGGAATTTGCATGAAACATTTTCTACATCGTTTTATATATATATATATATAAATAAAATTTATAAATATATATATAAATATATTTATAAAATTTATAAAATTAATACTTTTTACTTTGAAAATTTAAATACCAACCTGCCCCATGAGAAATTAATAAATGTCTGTACTCATATATATGATGAATATTTAAATGAAAATGTAATTAATAAACATAACTGGCTGGTTTTATGCAATTTTAATATTACCGAAAATTATGTCTTCAATGGTATTGATTTTTATAAACAAGCTAAGGATATTCCAATGGCTACAGCTTTCTCAAGTGCTTTAGCCAACATTTTCCTACATTATTTCGAGAAAAAAATAATTAATAATTACTTAATAAATGGATGGAGATTTATTGATGATTTAATTTTGATTAACTTAGATAATACCAATATTGTTACTAACTGCTATCCTAAAGAATTAACTTTAACAGAAACAAATAAAGATAATCTTGAAGTTACTTATCTGGATTTGAGGATCTAAATTGCTAATGATAAAACAATAGTCGGCATTTATGATACAAGAGACGAATTTAAATTTAATATAATTAAACTCTGTAATTATCACTCTAATCTTAACTCTAGAATTTTCAAAAATTTAATTTTCTCACAATTCAATAAAATTAAAACAATTTGTAATAACAAAATTTCTTTTATAAAAGCAACAAATAGTTTTATTAAAAATTAAAACAAAAATGATTTTCCCAAAAACTACTGCAATATCAATATTTTAATAAAAAAAGAAATAATGAAATATTAGTGAAATAGATGGCGCTAATAAATCCCATTTATCTTTAGTTAGACTGTAGTATTATTATTGGAAAGGAAGAACGGTTGTTGGCGGCTAGGTCAGTACTCTTTTGGTTTTCTTAATTTGAGTCCTTAATTGTGATTTTTCTTATGTAGTTTTATTTATATATATATTTGTTTCATTTGTTGATGTTTTTTAATGTTTTGCTTTGTTTTTGTCTTTTGCTGTTTAAATTGGTATGTCTCTTTTGCCTTCATTTTCGGGGGATTTTCGGGTCACGAGGTGTCGATACTTTTGACCATTGTCCATAGATGCCTCACAGAAAAAATCCCTTATTTGGAATCCTTGCTTGAAAGGATGACGTAGTTTTCAGGCCGGATTCTTTTTCTGTTGATTTTTTTTCCTATTGATTATTGTTTTGATTCGGTTGTCTTATTTTGTTAATTAATTTGTATTCATTTGTATTTTAGTTGTAACTGCATTTGCGCTCTCCAAATACAATGATTGATTTAAAAACATTTTAATTCTTAAAACTTGTTTGAATCAGCAATGATTTTTCGTTTCGATTCCGGTTTTGGTTTCGTTTCCGTGGTTACTTCTGCTTCTGTTTCGTTTAAATAATTCTTTGAATATAGTATTTTGGATTTGTTTCTTTAATTGGTTCTTATTCATTTACCTTTCATTTTGTGAACTTTTAGCGTGTAATTCTGAATTGAGTTTTAATTTCGATTTCGACCTAGTTGGTTTCGTTTTAAATTTTGTTGATCACGAAATGGGATTTGATTGTTTTAATAATTTTATGATTATATATATATATATATATATATATATATATATATATATATATATATATACTGATTCAGATTGTGAATTAACTGGCGTAAATTTAGAGTACTGAAATATAATGAGTCATACTACAATGTCAAATGATTTCCTTGATGATAAATATTTACATTAAATAGTCTTTCCCAATTCTTAATATTATAACGAAAGGATTCTTAATTAATAATAATTTTTCTCATTGAATTTCCTTTCAATATATTTAATTTCTCTTTATTTAGAAATTTACTTCATCATCAACATTTTGAATGAATTCAACAAATGAAGTTGCAAACAAGACGCTGAACAAAAAACTAATTCACTTCATTTTCCGCTCTCGCAACTTCAAAACTAATCGTTTGCAAATATGCGACCGGAAAATAGTTTCAAGGAGGTCACGTGACAAACGACGGGAAACCAAACGATCTTTCCGAAGTTTCGAACCAGTAAAGTAATAAAGAAAGATTTATTGTACAACGAAGATTTATTTAATAGCTCTGATTAGAGTAATCTAACTACGTATTCCGCTTGCATTAGTTTAGCAATTAGCTAAGTTGAGCCCGGAATTGTTACAGGTAAACACATTATAAAGGTGGTCGATCTATTTTCAGAATGTAGAATAGTTGAAGCTCTAAGCGGAGCAGTTTTACCATGGGAACATATTCTAGTTTAATATACCTTGTAACAACTGATTTAATTTTGTTACTAAAATTGCTTATGGGACATTTGTTTAAGATAGGAATATCACTGAGCAATAGGTAGACCCAACTAATTGTTAATAAGAATGAATTTTTTTTATTTTAAGTATAAAGCATTTTTATTGTAAATAAAAGTTTGAAACTTGATTTAAATAATTATTCTATAACTGTAAATTTTAAATATTAAAAAAGCAATTTTTAAGTAATGCTGGATTCTAAAATATTATTTTGATAGCTTTTCCAAAATAAATAATAATAATAATTTGAGAAATATTTTGAACCATTTCAAATGTGCATATAGGCGTGATACAAAAAATGATTACAAGCAGCAATATTTGGAAAGTAGAAATCGTGGATGGGAATATTGTTAACCCCAGTCACATTAACAGTCTAAACTAATTGTTCGAGCAGATAGTGTTAGTCCCGAGACCTGAAACAGCGACAGTAATGACAAGAAGTTTAGAGAAGTGGTTTCACACAGTGGTGCCAGTTTCTATGGGCCAATAATGTGCTCCCATTGGACATTCACAGACAAATCATTCAAGTGTACGGAGAGGGGGAGAAGCAATTAGTACACAAAAGGTGGAGAAACGGTGTTGTTCTTTTGAAATAATTGCTAAAACATTTACGTGGAAGGTGGAGTCACCCCCTATACAGGCTCCCAGTGGCTATTTCCTTTTTCCGGTATTGAAGAAACACTTATCTGAAACAAGGGGATGATGTTCAAAAAGGTGCCAAGAACTGGCTCAGTAGCTAAGGACCTGATTATTACCAAGACTGGTCAAACAAATTGGTTCAAAGGTGTGATAAAGGCTTGAACAGGTTAGGTGATTATCGTGATTAGAGAAGGGACAGCCACATTTGTCCCCGAATTACATTTGTACCCATTGTCTATTGTTAATAAAATATTTTTCTTTACACTGTCAGCATTTTTTTGGATCACTCCTCGTTCATAATAATAAAACCGATACGCGACTGATACAGTATTGTAAGGTGGATATTACAAAAAATCATAATTACTCATAACTTTTTTTACTAAAAGTACTGAAGCTTTATTTAAAAACTAAATACATAGAATTTTGAATTATTGTTAATAGATATATTGTTACGAACCTGTAGATTTGCTTTTCCGCGTTATTTATGTAATCGTAAGGAAAACTGATTTACCGTCAATGCATTGAACAGTGTCCGGTGTCACATCGGAGATGTCAGAACTTGGCGACCAATTTTACGATTTTGGCGACAAAATGAATAATAATTGATGTGTACAGCATATTATTTCATCAAATATTTAATGTGCTTTAAGAGTTATTAATTATTTATA
>JAPMOQ010000327.1:71382-109266 GCA_026543055.1 Argiope trifasciata | reverse complement strand
ATTTATTGTGTTTTATTCATTTTTAATAATAATATTTTTAATGGCAAACTGAATTTCTAACAATTTTTTCTATGGAATTCTAGTTCTCGTGCAACAAATCATTCAATCGCTTGAGTTTGCTAATGTTAAAAATTGAGACTAAAAAATCAAAACCTCTGGATAATCAAATCTATGTTGGAATTTTACTTTGCCTTTTATTTTATTCTATATATACTTTTTAGAATGCATATGCTACAATTTCATTTAACTTATTCAAATAAAATCATGTTTATGGTCTTATTCAATAATAAGGTGCAATTCGAAAAATATACATTCTATGTTAATAATCTGTGGGAATAGGCTAATCGCCTAAGGCGGTTGGTTTACTTTAACTTATAATGCAATATTTGTGGACATAGCTTAATAAGATTTAATTATATAACTTTATAAGACATTTATACAAACTTTTAAAGACGGTTTTTATTTATAAACGCAATTATATCTTTCTCTGTCGGAACTTTACTAATTTAATTTTTTTTAAAGCGAAAAAAAAAAATAACGATTGATTATAATCCCAAAACTTTTAAAGATAGTTTTTATTTCTAAACGCAATTTTATCTTCACTGTCTAAACTTTCGTAATTTAGTTTTCTTTTGAAAAGTGAAAAATAATTGCAATTGATTATAATCCCAATACTTATAAAGACAGTTTATATTTATAAACACAACTATATCTTTCTCTGTCCAAACTTTCCTAATTTTGTGCATTAAAAAATCAAAATATTAATAATAATAATAATAATAAAATTACTATTGAGTACAATCCCAATACTTTTAAAGACAGTTATTATTTATAAACGCACACTTTAAAAGTTTGGGAATTATAATCAACTGTAATCTTTCTTTGTCTGGATTTTCCTAATTTTGTTTATTAAAAAAAGCGAAAAAATATTACAACTGATTACAATCCCCAAACTTTTAAAGACAGTTTTTATTTCTAAACGTAATTATATCTTTCTCTGTCTAAACTTTGTTAATTTATTTTTTTTTAAAAAGCGAAAAAAAAAAATACAATTGATTATAATTCTAATTGCAAAATAAACGGGACAAAATAATTGATTTCAATAAAACTGTTTGCGTTTATTTGGAAGATGCAATTTTAACAACCAGTTTTCAATTTTAGTCACAAATTAGAGCATTAAACAAAGATGTATGGACAATTCACGTTTCTATTGCGTTATTATATTGACCCAACAAAGGACATTTATTTTAATCATAATTAATTATATCTATCCCTTGAAGTATTATTTTAGTTAGATCTCACAATCCGCGCTAAAAAATGAAACAGCATTCAGTTCGAGATCTTAGGGCAGCTGCTTTTCAACCTCTTGATGTGCGCAGATGTTTTTGAAATGTAAACACTCGAATCGGTGAAAATCGATGTTTTTTGGGCGGACCGTTTATGTTCCCTCCTCGTCTAATTCATTCTGTTGTTCTGAATTCAGATCGCAGATTATCCCCATTACTGAATTCTTAGCTATAATCAGTTATTAAATCATTTCATTACTGCATAGAGTATCAATAATAGTCATGGTCACTTTCGGCTACTGAACAAGTGGATCTGAGATAAATCAAACTAAGTTTTGAGTGCAAATGTACAAATGATATTCTATGAAAAATGCATTTGGATTCTGCGCATGCTCATTAGGGCCTTCAAATATCTTGCTTTTTCATTAACATTAGCTTATTCATAAATATAAGAATACTAGCTGGTACCCGGCGCGTTGATGCCACAGAAGAAATAATTTAGGAAATATCGCTTGAAATTTAAAATAACTGTTTTTTAAATTAGGAATGATAGAAAGTATATTTCTTTTCGTATCGGAAATGAATAAGTCCATGCAAGGCTTTCACTGGGAGAATGTCTTTAATAGAGAGTAAACGAGAAAGTTTTGGGAAGACCACTCCAACAGGTTGATTTGAAAAGTTTATACTATATTAGTAATATTATTTTCTATTTTTTTAAAGATGCATCTTAATATTAAAGTGATAATTTAAAAAAAAAATATAAATATGCATTAATTCTTTGTGGCAAAATTATGATTTAAATATCTACGATGAGTATGAAAGTTGTTCTTGTTAATCTAACGTCCTGATTTCGAGAGAATAATTTGGTAGTTCTTAGAAACATTACAAAAAAATTGTTATATGACCGTAAGGTCACCAAAATTTAAATTATCGGTTAGGGAAGATTATTAAAATCAGTAAATCATGCCAGTTAAGTTAAAATACATTTACTGACATAAAGGAAAAGGTTTACAAGGGGACAAAACTGTTTGAGACAATAACATTTAAAATTTATGAATTAAAATAATACTCGGGGTCTACGTTATGTTTTACCCTCCCTTTCAAGACTTGGACTGATTGTTCATAACAGCAGCCACTAGAGGGTCAAAGAAACAGTTACGGTTACAGTTAAACTTTTTTCTGAAATTAATTGCATTCGCTTCCAAAAAACGGTGTATTATTCAAAAGTTAGAGAAAGTTAAATATTATTATTATTTAAAAATATCATAATAATATGTTGCGCATGAAATTGACTCAAATACTAGGAAACAGTTGCGGTTACAGTTAAACTTATTTTCTGTAATTAAATGTATTCATTTCCAAAATAACGCTTTCCTTATTCAAAAGTTAAACTTTATTATTATATTATTATTTAAAAATATCATAATACTATGTTGCTAATGAAATCGACTCGATTGCTAGCAAGAGACACAAGGAATTCTTTTTTCTATTACTTTTATTAGGAGCTTATTGGAAATAATCAAAGAAATAAAATATTATTGAACAAATCGAAAAAGTTATTCAAAGGTGAAATACATCTACAGGAAAAATATTGAGCATACTCCTATTAAAAGCGAATAATTTTATCGCTGGAAAAGTTTTTATTACTTTATTCAAGTCAAAACGAATTAAAAAAGGTGTTATTCGTTGCTGCGTGTGATATGACACGATTATCTGCAAAAGTGCGAAAAAACATTTTCAGGGAAGATAAGATTTCAGAGTTTGTTTCTTATTAATGTGTGGCATCCCCTTTAAACCCTTCTTGAGCAAGATTCGTTTCTTGGAAAACTGAAACCAGTCTGTTTCCTAAAAGTTCTTGAAATATAATTTCGGTTTATGTTTTTTTTAAATTTATTTTAAGAGCATTCAATTCTTTATATTTTATTATCCTCATAAAAAACAAATCAAATTTGTTTTCAAATCACTGAAATCGTTTTCAATTTAAGAAATATTATCTGAAGTTATTTTGAAAGAATTTTAATGATTAATTGGAAAATATATATGAAGTCTTGTTTTTCTAGAAAAGCAGTTAAATTTTTTTTGTTCATCTTTGAAGTGAGATTATTTGCCCTTCCAAGAACTGGAAAAGTAATAAGAGAACTTTAGGAAAAATAAATATTTCTACTTTGCAGAATGAAAATAATAAAGGATTCCTGAAAAATCCGTCTGTTTTTTGGATACGAACTTTACTGTAAATGGTATTAACTTTTCTTTCGATAAAAAGCAATTACTTTATATTTGCTGTAATTTTATCAGACTGGAATATTTTCAAATCAAATCTTTATTAAGAAAAAAAAAAGAGAATAAGAAAATTTTGTCACGTGAATGACAATAATCGTTTGGTGATAGAGTTGTATTGTTTTCTATTTTAAATTGCTCTATTTTTAGAAAATAGTGCCAAGAATTGTAGCTTTACTGCTTTTTTTTTCTTTAAAAATCTTACTCTTTGCTCATTAAACTCTTATTAATGAGATAGAACAAAATCTTTTTATATTTTTAAAAAATTAATAAATTTCACTTTATTGATGGAATACTGTAAACTAACCCTTTTTTTAATTCGCTGAACGAAATTAATAACGGTTTTCTGAAAAATTCATTTATTTTTTTCTTCTTTTTATATGATAGAAACTCCTCTTTTGATAGAATCCTTTTAAATTTTCTGAAATTTTATCAAAATTATTCAAATCAAGCTTTTGATATTGTAAAAAAAATGAAAATAATTTTTAGCACATATAAGATAATAATCATTAGATGGTAGAAATGCATTTATTAGATGATATTTTTGTTTATGTGATTTAAATTGCTTTAATTTTTGAAAATACTGTTAAAATATCTAATGTTACTCAATTCTTTTTTTCATTAAAATATTATGAGTAAGAGAAGATAAAACAGTTTTATATTAAAGAATTGATAAGTGTGTGATTGATAAATGTGTTCGAATCCCAGTAAACTTAAAATTTGAGCTAATAAATGGATTTAACTCTACTTCTTGAGTTCTATCTACGTGGCAATATGTTCAATAAATTAAGATTGTCTAAATTCATCATATTACATAAATTTGCTAAAAAGCTCATTCCAGAACACTTAGACTTGTTTAACGAAGCCGAATACGTTAAAAACACTAGTTAACGACAATTTTGGCAGATTGGCAATTGGTAATTGGCAGATTGGCGACAAATTGGCAATTTTTTAAATTCTTATTTCCTGTAGTTCACACTTTTCTCTTTCCGAATCAATTTATATTTTTTAGGAAAAGAAATCATGACCTATCATCCAGGGGAATTTGAAGCAAAACATATTTTTCAGCTAAAGTTTGTCTTTAATTTTCTCAAAATTTTAATTTAAGAGAATTTATATTTAAATTTAAGAGAATTTTCATAAAAATTCTTCACCGTTATCATGATATATCAAAAACGAATAGAGGTATTTACATAAAAATTTCAGTGCGTGTTTTAAATGATATGGGAAATGAAATGAAATAAAATTTTTATTGATGGTCAAATAAATTTTCATTTGCGGGAGTTTTTATAAAAATTAAGCTGTCAATTTACGGGGGAAAATGCATATATACACATATTTTTACCCATCACTTCTTTGCATCTCAAACGTTTTCTCTGATTTTTGTTCAGTTCATTCATCAATACATTCTATAGCTTGAGTATAAAGAAAAATAAGATTGCTGCATTATCATTTTGTGTAGAATGTTAACCGTTTTGATTAAATTTCTATAAAATGTACGAATTTTCATATTTCTCAAAATATATACTTCCAAATAATTTTTTTGTATTAATAGTACTTTGTTTTATAATGAACAATACATCTAAAAGTCACACTTTTAAATAGTACTTTAAAATCCATTTTTTTCAGAAATTTTCCTTCGAAGGTAGTCGGATAAATATGTAGTAAGAACAAATATGTAGCAAAATACATATAGTTAAGAATACATATGTAGTAAGTTAAGTTGCATCAAAATATGTCATGTGATGAGAGAGATTTTGAAATAATTTTTCTGTACTTATAGTATTTTATTTAATAATGCAATTTTTCCTTTGAACGCAGTCGTATACCTTAATGTATTTTGAAGAACAAAACATGTCCTATTCCATAAACATTCTAAAAAGTCGAACAACGAACTCTTGCGATTGTTAAATAATGTCTTTGAACGGAAACTGCATCCTTTAAACATGTGTAACCATTAGCTATTTTCTTATTTCTTCTATCACTATTCTCAACGAATGAAAAATTAAATACTTTAATGGAATGGTGTCTGCAAAAATTACTTTAATGACCTTAGTTATATTCATAAAGAGCTTATTAAATATTTATAGGTAATGAATATTAATTATATATTTAAACTGCTTTCGCAAATTAGTGTTTTGAATTTTTTTTAAATCCAAAATTTTAAAATTTGTCAGAATGTTTCTGATTTATCAAAAGAGATTTCTATTAATGTCTTTTAAAATATTATGAAAAATTTATAATAACTTGATTTTAAAGTTGCAATAATAGTGGGATTATAGTATAATAATAGTGTAATTAATTGTATTTTCTTCATGAATAATGAAAAAAAAAGAGTAAAAGGAAAAATATTGCTCCATTGAAAATCTTAAAAAAAATTAAAATGTGAATGTTAAAAACATTTTTTAAAAATAATTTATTTCATACATATTACAAGACACTATTACAAAATTGATGTAATTTCTTTCTTATATTCATGAAATGTGTGAAAACAATACATTTTATATTACAATTTCTATATTTTATACAATTTTTTGTATACATTTTCTTTGTGCAAAAACCGATATTTTTCTGAATTTTGTTTTTTTAAATGTTTTTGTTATTTTGAAAATTCTTGCCTATCATGGGAATTGAAATAGATCTTTTAAAACCTCGGAATTAAAACGTTAATTAAAACACTTTCACGGGATATATTTTTGTTTCGTACGTTATGCATTTTACCTTAAATTTGAATTTCTTGCATCTTCAGTACAGGAGATTGTTTAAATTTAATTCTTTTTTTTAAAAAAAAGGAATATGACAGCTTACAGTAGGTTTCAGTATGTATTTGTATTTTCATATTTCTTTAATTTATATATCAACGTTTTTTTTTCTTTTTTTGAAAATTTTTTGCCAAGATTTTTAATGCTATAATTATTAAATTTCACATACACTGATGGAAAAAAAATCCCAACACCAAGAAAAAATTATTGCGCAGTAATGAAATTTTAGGAATACATTTGTCTAGGTAACATATTTAATTGATTAAAGTTTCAAGATCAAAATTAGAGCCATTGGCGAGAAGAGCCATTTCAAATGTGAAATGTTGGTACATTAGTAACCGGTGTAACCGCCAGAATTTTGAATGCAAGCATGCAAACGTGCATGCATTGTGTCGTACAGGTGTCGGATATCAGTTTGTGGGATGGAGTTCCATGCCTGCTGCACTTGGGCGGTCAATGCAGGGACGGTTAATGCTGGTAGTGGATGACGCTGGAGTTGTCGTCCAATGATGTCCCATACGTGCTCGATTGGAGAAAGATCTGGTGATCTAGCAGGCCAAAGCAAGATGTCGACACTCTGTAGAGCATGTTGGGTTACAACAGCGGTATGAGGGCGAGCGTTATCCTGTTGGAAAACACCCCCTTGAATGCTGTTCATGAATGGCAGCACAACAGGTTGTATCACTAGACTGACGTAAAATTTGCAGTCAAGGTGCGTGGGATAACCACGAGAGTGCTCCTGCTGTCATACGAAATTGCTCCCCTAACCATAACTCCAGGAGTAGGCCCTGTGTGTCTAGGCCGCAGACACGTCACTAGCAGGCGTTCACCTGGCCTCCTTCTAACCAACAAACGACTATCACAAACGGCTTTCATCAGAAAACACAACAGATCTCCACTCCGTCCTCCAATGAGCTGTAGCTTGACACCCCTCACGTCGCAAACGACAGTGGTTTGGAGTCAGTGGAATGCACTGTACAGGGAGTCTGGCTCGGAGCTGTCCTTGAAGTAACCGATTTGTAACAGTTCGTTGTGTCACTGTGGTGCCAACTGCAGCTCGAATTTCAGCTGCAGACGCAGTATGATTAGTCACAGCCATACGCCGAATACGACGGTCTTCCCTCTTAGTAGTACCACGTGGCCGCCCGGAACCTGGTCTTCTTGAGGCAGTACCTTCCCTTGACCACTGCTGCCAATACTTATGCACAGTGGATACATTCCTGCCAAGTCTTTCAGCAATATCGCGGAAAGAAAACCCACCTTCTCGTAGCCCTACAACACGACCTCGTTCAAACTCAGTGAGCTGTTGATAACGGCTTCTTCGTCTTCTCAGAGGTATTCTTGACTAACATTAACCCAATACGGCAAATCTCAACAGTAAATAACGATCACGAACCTTACAGCGCTTATTTAAAGCAAACCTCATTTGCATGTTCATAGTGTCGCTACTAGCGCCACACTTACGCGCGTAGCTTGAATTTTGAATCGACGTCCTCTTTCAGATGTATAAACACGACTACCAAATTTCGTTTATCTAGCACAGCTCCTTCCTAGTGTAGGGATTTTTTTCCCATCAGTATATATATATATATATATAAGAATATTTTTTTAAAAACAATTTACAACATTTGTCGCAAGGTAATAAATTTTTAGAGCCTAATATAAGGACAATTTCGAAAATCATGTTCAGATGGTAAACCGCAGCTAAATGAATCACCAAATCTGGAAGTTGGAGTTCTGATACACATTAAATATATCTGAATTCTCTTTTCTGTATTAGGCGATTATCTGGGTAGAGGAACAACATTATCTATTCATAACAGGTGTATGAATTTCTTTACTCTATATAATTTCTTCAAGTAGTAATAAATTTTAGAAAAATTATTAATAATATAATAATTTTTTATGAAGCTCCGAAGTGTTTTTGAGTCATCTTTCGAAAATTTCATTTTTCGAGTAGCATCACTTTAGAAATACACGATCTATATATGGAAAAGTTATTCCAACATTTTCCACAGGGTAGTAAATCTTCAGAATAACAAAACGAATTTTAGAATCAGATTTAGGCTGACTCAGACAAGATTAATGTAAATCGTGATTTATGTCGGAGAGGCAAATAATGATGCAAAAGAAATGCAGTAACATCCAAAAGAGTTAATCTGAACATTTTTTTTTAAAGAACGATTTTTGAAATCCAGACGAATGGTTACTTATTCCATTAGAATGACAAATGATCTTTAGTCGCAGGTCAAAATAAAATTAGAAATTTCGGTAAGAATATATTTTGTAACTTGATAGTGCAAAATCAAAGTTAATCATTAATTTAATAAGAGGCTGATTTGAGGAAAGGAGTTTTTTTTTAAGGTCCTTCATTTTTCATTTCTGACTAAATGCAGCTCGCCTTTAATTGATTTTTCTGAAATGAATCCAAGCAATGCGATTTAAATGATCACTGTTTACTGTGACCATCGCAAACATTAAGTCAATCATTAATTTAAAGGAAGATTGAGTGAAAGAATTTTTTATATCTTCCTCCATTTTTAATTTCGAACTAAATGCGGTTCGTCTTTAATTGATTTTCTTAGACTGAAGTGAAACATTTCGTTATCAAACTATATTAGAATGTTCAAACGCATCATATTACATAAATTTGTTAAAAACTCATTTTAGGACAGTCTCACCTGTATAATAATAACTCTTAAAGAAAGCATGTCCATTAATTAAGCGCCTCTAATAGCTATTTTTTATTCTTTAACCTATAAATTGCCTTCACATATTGATTCAAATTTGCTTGATAACACTATCAATAAGACATAGAAAAGTCATGTAGATACAATTTTAAGTTAATCTTTCAATATATTTTGAAGAACAAAACAAAACATATGACATAAATATATTAAAAAGACGGGCAAAGAACTTTTTAATAATGTCTTTTAACGAAAACTGTATGCTTTTTTTCTGTATGCTTTTAACTTAAAACTGTATGCTTTTAACTATTTTCTTATTTTTTCTACCATTCTTCTCAACTAATGAAAAATTTAATACATAAATGGAATAGTAAATGCCTCAAAGCATTATTTTCCTTCCATTTTGTTATATTAATAAATTGCACTTATTCAATATTTATAATTAATGCATTTTAATCATATATTTAAATTGTCTCCTCAAATTAGTATTTTGACTTTTAAAAAAATCCATTTAAAAATTTGTTAAATTTAAAGACTTTTCCGAATGCTTCTGATTTATGATAAAAGATTCTTATTAATGTCCTCTAAAATATTGAGAACGATTTACAATACCTTGATTTTAAACTGATAGTGATAAACAATAGTGAGAAGAGGAAATTTGCTTTGATCGAGGCTAATGAAAAAGAGTAAAAAGGATGAAAGGGAATATACTATTGTACTAAAAATCTTTCAAAAATAAAAATTTGTAAAGCTAAAAGCCTTTTTTAAAAAATATAAATTTTTATTCATTAATGAAAATAACAGAGACAAACATTTTCAGTTAGATTTAAATCCGTAATACGAGTATAACTGCATTTCTGCATCTCTCATTTTAATGTTCTTGGAGTAAGTTGGGGAGTAAGTTCGTTACGTTTTATATTTTCTTTGTTTTCCAAAGATTTTTTCGCTGTTTAAATAAGTATATAGTATTCATTCGAAAGAGCTCTTACTGCTCTACAAAACTGTGTTAATCGTCTATGTGAGTCATTAATTTTTAATCACTTTTTAGGCTTTACTTTAAAAGGAATATCCAGGAGGTAAAAATTTTTGTCATTTTCGACACCTGCTCTTCTTTGCTTTTCATCCAGCCAGAAAGCTGCTGAAGCAGCACGGAACATTTGCAACAAATATGAAGAAGGTGTCGTAAGCAAGTCTGCAGCACGGAAATGGTCAAGCCTGACCTACATTCGGAGAAGACCATGATCTGAGTTTGGAGGGGGGGGGGACTAAGAGGGCATGGTGTACTGGGAAATGCTCGAAAGGAATCTCACGGTCACCAAGGAGCTCAACATAGCCCAGCTACACCGCATGAAAGAGACTATGCGACTGAAAAGACCCCATCGACAAAGCCAAACCATACTCCTTCAAGACAACGCCAGGCCCCATGTTGCACAAGTCATCATATCTGCACTTCAATAGTTTGAATGGGAGGTACTTTAGGATCCACCGTATTATCCGGACTTTGCTCAGACGAATTACCATCTTTTCAGCTCCCTGTCGAACCATATGAGGGGAGTTTCCTTAGAAAGATGATCTTAAAATCCAGATCTGGCAATTTTTGGCGGAGTGGCATCGACAAATTAATCGAGGGGGTCGTAAACAGCAACGGCGAATATATAATCTATTAATTCATTGTTATTACTAATGATTTTCTTTAAATAAATGTCTGATCAAAACGCTAAGAACTTATTCCCAAACCCAATATATCCACAGTTTCATAAATTTGAAATGAAAATGATGAAAAGCACCAATTTGTATTTGATGCAATTATAAAAGGTATTATTATTATATATTATTCCTCAGTCATCTTTCGCTACCATTTGGTCCTCCTGGAATATGGAATATTTAAGCATAATTTCATGCTCTTAAATATATGATTAGATAATCACAATACTGTCAATAAAGTATTTTCCGAAAAAGTAATATATATTAAACATCAAATTAGATCGTTTAGATGATCAAAAGCATGTTACTTTAATAGCCTTATAGTTGTACAGTCTGTTGTGTACTTGGACCATGCTAATACAATCAAGTATCATGAAGTCATGAAGCAATTAATTACACTAGTAAATTCCCTAAAAATATATGCCTTCTAATTCCATTGATGCTCTCCTTCCTTTTTGAAATTTAATTAGTAATTTTAAATTGATTCAAAGGTAAAATACTGTAAATGGTTGTGGAAAAATATTCATTTTTTTCAAGATTTTGCATTTTAAAAATAATTTCGTATCCGATTTCCGTAATTTATTTCAATACCGAATTTCCTCTACGAATGAAAATAGCTCTTCATTTGATTTAAAATTATATTTTAAAATAGAAGCTACAAAAAATTGTGTTTAAAATGGCTATCCAAAATTAGATATCGAGAAGCATATGGTCACACTCCGTATCAAATTCGAACTTCTTAAGGTATTCAAGAACTAATTTTTTGAAGAAATTTTTTTTGAATAGTCAGCTGTTTTTAGCTTTCATTGTGAGGATTAAGTTCTGTGAAATATTATTTTTCCCATTGTTATAAATTTCTAGAAAACTGGTTAAGGTATCCGACTACGATCGAAGGACAATTTTGAAAAATTAGAGTTTTTAAAAATTATTTAAAACAACGGTTTTAGAAATATTGTCAATTATTAAACAAAATACTATAAATACTAAAAATTATTTGAAAATGTAATATATATTTAAAAATAGAACACTCTGTAGTAAATTTGAAGGAAATTGAACCAAAACGGTTAACACTCTTCACAAAACTGTAATGCAACAATCCTATTTTTCTTTGTACACAAGTTGTAGAATATAATGATGAATGGAATGAACGAAAATCTAAGAAAAATGTTGAGATGTAAAGAAAGCAAAAGTAAACAATCAAAAAGCTCTCCACCAAGATCAACATCCCCCAAAAGAGAATCGTCTTGACTTAGCGTATTTCCACTTACATAACCTGAATGATAATATATAGAATATGTCAGAAAGATCTGGGAAGTGTACTTCTAATAAAGATAACGCTGAAATTCTTGTATTTTCTACAATCTTCCTTTATTTGCAAAGTACTTCACGAAGTGTACCGTCAAACCCGAATCTTGAATTAAAGTTCAATCCATTAATAAATTCCGAGCTCTTTTTTCCTCATTACATGCTTAAATTTACAGTAGAAAGATATTATGCATCCTTATTGCAATTGCAATATTGCATAACATTATTATTATTTTTATTCTGAAGCATATTGGTAAATAAATACTGATTTATGTAATACATTAAAAAATTGTATAGTTGTCTTGTGCTAAAAAAGTTCAATATGTTAAATAATGCTAGTTTCCACATTAATCTACTTAAAAATATGAAACATATTTAGCAAAACCAAGTTTAAACGTAGACAAAGAATACCGCTTATAAAAATAAACAACGCAAACAATTGCTCCATAGGAAACAACAGTCTTGCTACACTATATTGTAGCTGTATTGAGGAAAACAAATTTGAAGGACTCCTTCCAAGATCACCACTCCAAAAACAGAACTTGATTGTACGTTTCCGCTTATATAGCCCTAATTTTCGAATGCAGAATTTTCTAGAATGATCTTGGATGTCGGCTTCTAATGGAGATAACTCTAAAATTCCTGTATGTTTGAGAACATTCCTTCTTTGCCTCATTGTGAAGAAGCTGAGAATGTTTCTTTAGTGAAAAATAGCTCAATTCATCGCCAAATTTGGTTGTCGTAGTTCTGATATCCATTAAGTATATTTGAACTCTCTTTTCTTTATTAGGTGATTAATTGGATTAGGGATCAATATTATGGATTTGATGATGATGATGTCGTGTCCGTGTTTCCAGGAAAGGGGTTGCAGATTCTGAGGGTAAAAACCCCTAAACACCCAAAGGGCAGAAGTCTGACTTCTAGCTCATATGAAGATGACACACACATTCGCTTGCACAATCCCTTTTTAAAGGGGGCTCAATCACGCAGCTCACAGATAGAACACACAGAAGAACAACCATGTCGAACCAGGACAGCCCAAATCAAGGGGAAGACACGCTACCTCCAAGCCAGGACACCGGCTATTATGGATTTATAACTGGTGTATGAGTCTCTTTACTCTATATTTTTTCCCCCAGTGGTAATAAATTTTAGGAAAATTATTAGTAATGTAATAATTTTGTATTAAGGTATCCGACTACGTTAAAAACGCTGGTTATCGACCACATTGGGGAATATTTTTAATCGCTTTTTCTTGTTAAGACTTTCCCCTTTCCAAAAACAATTATCTTTTCGAAGATAACGAAGGCGTGACTCCTCATTCAGGGTTTTTTTAAGCAAATCAGATTTTTCAGCTGAAATTTGTCTTTGGCATCAATTTAATTTTCATAAAACTTCACCTCCGTTAACATGGTGTTTCAAAAACTAATAGAGGTATTGACAGAAAAATTTCAGCGTGTGGTTTAAATAATGTGGGCAATGAAAGGAATCAAAAGTTTTATTCTTGGGGAAATTCTTTTTCATTTATAGGTGATTTTTAAAAATTAGGGAGTGAATTTATTTAAAAATGCATATATACGTATATTTTTACTCATCACTTCTTCGCATCTTAATATTTTTCTTAGATTTTGGTTCATATCATTTATCGTTGTGTTTTATAACTTTTATACAAAGAAAAATGGGATTACGGCATTACAATTTTGTGTGGAGTGTTAACCGTTTTGGTTCAGTTTCACTACCAATACTACAATACTACCAATTTTCCTATTTCTCAAAATATATTCCAAACAACTTTGATGCATTTATAGTAATTTTTATTATGATTGAAATTACATCGAAAACCCATAGTTTTAAACAATTTTTAAAAAATCCAATTTTTCAAAATCTTTCCTTCGAACGTAGTCGGATACCTTAAGTTTCTCAGTATTTTTGAGTAATCTTCCTAAAACTCTTATTTTTGATTCATTACTTTAAAAATACTCGATCTATATATGGAAAAGTTATTCCAACACTTTCCACAAAGTGATAAATCTTCAGAACACAATAACAAAACCATTTCTAAAATCGGGTTTATCCTGACTCAGACAAGATTAATGGAAATCGTGATTTATGTCAGAGAGACAAATAATGATGCAAAAGAAATGCAGTTACATCCAAAAGAGTTAATCTGAACAATTTGAAAAAAATCGGCTTTTGAAATCCAGAAGAATGGTTACTTATTCCATTAGAATGACAAATGGTCTTTAGTCACAGATAAAATTAGAAATTCAGGTAAGAATATATTTTGTAACTTGATAGGGTAAAATTTAAAGTTAATCATTAATTTATTTTTAAATGTCCTCCATTTTTTTTATTTCTGACTGAATACAGCTCGCCTTTAATTCATTTTTCTAAATTGAATTCAAGCAATGCGATTTAAATGATAGCTGTGTACTTTTACCATCGAAACCATTTTGATTCTGTCTTTGAACAATTTTTAATGTAATAAATGAAATTGATTAATTAAGGAAATTGTGGAAGGTGAAATGTGCTCGGAATAGAACCTGGGACCTTTGGATTTGAAGCCAGTAACATAACCACAGGGCAAAAGCATGCTCATGTCCCGTAGATGTTATCTGTCTTATTAAGATGTCACCTCAAAATGAAGGTTTAAGAATGAATTAGGGAATTATCGATGAACTATAAATACATAAGCTTTCAAAAAGTCTGTAAAAACTTTAAAAAATTTATAGCTCCCTCCTTCCACCAAAAATTAAAACTGTTTGCAGGTTTGACATTGATATGGCACGAAATCTTTTTAAGATGAGGAAAAAATTCAAAAAGTAGCCGAAAATTCATTGTGTTTAATTCTCCAAAAGTTTACCCCTACATCTCAACACATAGTTTGGTGCAAAAATACATATTGCAGTAGATGCATTTGTTCTATTTTTGAGATTGATTTCACATACAGTTGAGTTGACGGGCCGACTGGCAGTTGACCAGCAGACGGTTAAATTTTATATAAATCTTTAATTTGAGTAATAAAAGCCTAACTTTAGTGTTATTTATTAAATTTATTATGTTTTCAGTTTTTGTGTTGGCATACATGTCTGAAGAGAAAGATTCCTTTAATAGACTTCTTCCCAAATTTTGTTGGTACTTGCATCTCGCTTTCAAAACCTTGAAGAACAGGACGTCAAGGACTTTCAGTTTTTTACCAACTGTTTGAGAATTTGAAGGACAGTAATTACTACCTCAAAGGGAGTGACGGATACGTCAATGTAGGGATGGACAGTACTTAAGACAATAGCCGACCACAACGAATTCTTCGATACTGCTCCGTTAAGTGGTGGTGGGGTGGTCGGTTGTACGCAAGAAGAAGAAAGTACTTCGTCCCAAATTTGGTTGGTACTTGCAATTCGCTCTCAAAAACCCTGAAGAACATGATGCAACGGATTATACATCTCGCATGCATACTAAAGTTCGTGAGTCTAAGTACATCCCAGACTTATAAATTCCTCAAATATCCACGTCAAATTTTATATTGATCATAATACTCGTTCTTTCAGAATTTCGCAAATGAAAGATAAGACAGAGTTGTCTCCTTAAAAATTTCTTGTATTCTCTTTAATTATATCTGAAACTCTTTTTAATCGCGTTTTGCTGAACAAATTGAAACAAAAATTTGTCTGAGAACTACGCTTGTAATCACACAATACCTTAACAGAATCGATACATTTAAGCATCCCGTGTTGGAGCTATCCCTTTTATATGTATCTGAAAATGCAGACATAGAGTTAACTTTCTTTTGGACGTGGCTCGAACCTTAATATGCGTCTATGCCATAAACTTTCAGTTTGTGAACAGAACTTTTTTAACTAGGTATTTTCGTTTTGGGTTTAGTATGTATAGCTGATATTTGAACAGCCAAATAGAGCGATTTCCTTTGAAAGAAGTTTGCTCAAAATTGATAGATATTGACAAATATTGTTTAAAAAATATCTACCAAGTTTAATCTTTCCAGCTAAAGGTGTATTTATCTTAGTCGTAGAAAATTGTATGTATTGTCATTGTATGTATTTTATTTATCTTTGTCATAGAAAAATATGCAGACGGGCAATTTCCACAGCTGGGATTTTCAAACTCAGGGAGATCTATATCCGTCGAAACCATGAGTTTGATAATTTTTTTTGACAATTATCATATTTTATTTATATTACTTATACGAAAAAGTAAAAAAAAAAAAAAAGGAATTTGCTTTCATTCATTTGAATCAGAATTTTGTTTTCATCACATTTATTTTTTCCATATCAAGATTTTGAGAATAGTTTATGGAAAAATTTATTTTATTATACATCATTATTTTTGTTTTGTTGCTTTTTTATGGTAATTTAAAAACATATATGGACTAACAGCAAACAAAACACTCCATTCAAAAGTATTTTCTATTTAGCGAAATTTTCTTCCTAATTTTAATTTTCTACTACATTAATTTGTTATTTCTTCTTCGAATTTCTTATAACAGTTTCTAAGTAACGAATTTTCATAAATAAATCTTATCGTTTGTTTCCCGAACCTTTTTATGATTTCTTATTTGTGTTGAAGTTTTCATCAATAAAAAATAAATCATTTGGCATGAAAAATGATAGCAATAGAATTGATAAATTAGATATTTGATTGAGCCTTGCTGTTTTATAACTCAATTTACACATTTTTAATTGAATGAACTTTCTTTCCAATCAAAATTTTAATTAGATTAATAATGTTTAGTTTAACTTTATGTCCCTTAAACTAAAATCTATATGAAAATCCTTTTTAGGTTAAGGAATGGAAAAAATTCAGGAAATCGATCTTGCAGTTATGTAATTTGAAATTCTCTTTAATAACCTCAAAAACGGGAAATTCAAGATGATACATACTATAAAGTATACTATATTTTGTTAGGATATTAATTATTCAGTATAATTGTGTATCATTCTAAATATCAATAAATTCAGTATTGTTATGTTTTATATTATATCGTATATATAAATAAAGGTATCCGACTACTTTCAAAGGAAAAAATTTGAAAAATTGAATTTTTTAAAAACTATTTAAAACTACGGTTTTTAAGTGTATTGCCAATAATAATACAAGATACTAGAAATATGACAAAATCATTTGAATCTATAATACATTTTCAAAACTAGGAAAATTTGAAATAAATTTTAATGAAATTTAATCAAAAGCGTTAACACTCTACAAAAAACTGTATTAGAGCAATCTTATTTTTTTTGTACTCAAGTCATAGAATAAAATGGTGACTGAAATGAACCAAAATGTGAGAAACATTTTTAGATATAAAGACTTTATGGGTAAAAATATACGTATATATGCATTTTTTTCAATAAATTCGTAGCTTTCTTTTCTAAAAACACCTGTCATTCAAAAAGTATTTCACCAACAATCAAACTTTGGGTTCATTTCCTTTCCCATATTACTTAAAAACACACGCTGAAATTTTGATGCAAATATCTGTGTTATTTTTTGAGATATCAGGTTAACGGTGGAAAAATTTTATGAAAAAATTGAAATTGAAATGAGAAAATTGAAGTTTAAGACAAATTTTAGCTGAAAAAAAATTTGTGCCTGGTTGATAAGTCAGGCCTATAGAAAAGATAAATTGTTTTGGAATGAAGAAAGTCTGATCTATAAGAAATAACAATTTTAAAATCGCCAATATGGTTGATAACCAGTGTTTTCAACGTAGTCGGATACCTTAAGTTTATTCCCATTTAGACTCAAACTCAGAATTTTTAGAATTATAAATAAAATTACAACTCAAAAGGTGCTATTACAGAGAAAAAAAAACAAATTTTTAGTTGTTTGATCTAATAAATGTAGCATTCAAAATACAGAATTTAAATTTTTAATTGATATCTCCGATCTATTAACTATATTTATTGAAATATTTTTGTGGCTTTAAAATTTTAAACTAGAAATGTCCTTTCTTACGTAATTAAAATTGACCAACTTCGAATAACAGTATTTCAGACAGTCTGAGACCATTTTGAATGACTATAACTAGACACAGTAATGTTAACTGATGAAGCCTGTTCTGTTGTTAATTGGCTTAAAATTATGAGTTTCGAAGTTTCGGAATTTAGTCAGTTAATAGTTTTTAGTTGTAGAAGAATGGATTTTTTCTCCTTTAAAATGTTAGTGCGAGAATATTTTGCTCTATACATCAATAAGGACAGGAGGACTGAATAAAAATTGAGATTATATGTTTTTCAATATTATTATTATAAAGAATGAAAAATGTATTTCGACAGTTAAATTGCAAATATAAATTGTGATGAATGTCGATTGTAAATATCTTTCAGAACTTGATAAGACATTTTTTTTCATTTAAATAAAAAGCATATACTTATCTCTAATGCATCAGAAGATTGTTGGTCAGTAATGACAGTTGTATATATAGTTTCATGTGGAAAATATATACTACTGTCTACACAGTTAGAGTACTTATCATTTTAACCCTTGTAAACTGCATAGTGCCTTCTAGTCTTGTATTTAATGCACTATGTATGCAGTCTTGTATTTGATACACTATATATCTAATCTTGTATTTGATGTATTATGTATGTAATCTTGTATTTGATGTATTATGTATGTAATCTTGTATTTAATGTATTATGTATATAATCTTGTATTTAATGTGTTATGAATGTAATCTTGTATTTAATGCAATATGTATGCAATCTTGCATTTAATGCACTAATTTATTCTGATCTAATTATAATTATTTTACATTATAATTAGATCAGAATAAATTCAATTTTTTAAAGGTGAAATAAAGTAAAACCTCCAAAATACACAAACACATAGTTTTATTTTCACACCAAAATACATATATCAAGTTTCATGGAATAAATACTCATGCTTAGATTTTTTTAAAACAATAAACGATCAGTAATAGTGTTAAAACATGACAACGATATATTTCCATTACTGAAAACAGAATTTCGCTTATTTAATACAGAAACACTTTGACAACATCAAACAATAACACATAATTTACGAAGACATTGCGAATGAATAATTGAACACTGTACAAAAAACACAATGAACGGTGTTCACTTCGCAGGGCTTTTATACACTAATCACAATAAATCTAATAAATGTCATAAAAATAGTAACAAAATAATGATAAAGCATTTTGTCAGGAAATAACACACAAAAAGATGCACAAGTGTTCCTGTTACTTAACAGAAGCTTTTAATTTGTTGCCTACGCATCATTTAATTTCAGCAAAGGATTTTTTGTGGCAGATTCATTTTAAGGTAAACAGGAATAAATTATAAATAACTAACCCCTAATAGTTTACCTTATATCACAAGTGCGTCAAAATAAAAAGGGAATGAAAATGTTGCTCAGAAAACGATAATCGTCAGTAAGTTAATCATAGTATGTAAACATAGTAAGTTCGTTAACCAAAGCACATATATTTTTAAATATTTCATAATAACTAATGCAAAATAATATAAATTATTATTAAATATCATTAGTTTCAAATAATGAATTTTCTATTGTCTTTAACAGTAATATTAAATAAAAATAAAATTTACGATCGACAATTTCAAGTTATCATGTGAAAACATTATTATATTTAAAGTCATTATTTGTCTTCATTAATTTAAGTCATTAACCCGTTTAAAACGGTTTGAAATAATTACGAGATTTCTCTATCGGTCTCTATCCATTTCCCTCTCTCTCTCTCTCTGTATATATATATATATATATATATATATATTTATGCACAGAGAGAGAGAGAGAGAGAGGCCGGTCAATTTTTTGATGGAAAAATGAAACCCATCTTTTCCTAAATATCGACGCATGCGTAGTATCTGATAGTCTTGCGATTGTTTCAAACCAGTTTAAACTGGTTCAATTAATGAAAACCCTTCGCAAGAATTCAGCGAAGGAATCGTTTGGAGATCAAGTTGCGACTTGAGTTGGCGATAATTCGAAAAATAGGAAAACCCTCTGCATTATTTTCTAATAATCCTAAAAGCGAAAAATATATGACTCAAAAACGATAAATTGGAATATGTTGCCTACGCATTTTAAGGCTTCAACAATTTATTGCCTATAAATTTTGCTTTTTGTAAACCTCAAAATCATGTTCTCACATAATATTGAAATTATTATTAAATATTTTTAATTTTAATTAATAAATTGGTTTTAATAATTTCTATTGTTTATAGTAAGAATTTTAAAATTATTGGTTTGAATAATAAAATTAAAGCCAAAAGAAAATACGAAAAAAAGATTTTAATTCCATTTTGAAAAAATATTTTTATAATGACAGTGAAAAATTGTATATGAATTTTTTAATATTGTAGGAATGTTACTATTTTTAGGATTACAAAGCTTTTGGTTGTTGAAAATTTATTCATTTATTTTACATTAAAGTGACTCAGTGACTTTTACAAGATAATTCTTCACAATACTCATTTCCTTAAAAGCATTCTTTAATGCCAAATAAAAATCAAACATGAAAAATTTCATAAGAATTTATGAAATGATAATGGTCATATGATTTTTAAAAAGACTTCGACAAATGAACAAATTCTTAATGAACGAATTATATTTGGTACAAATCCAACACAAATGACACATTGAAATATATACATATTAACTACGATTTAAGATTCAGGTTTCGAAGCCACATTCTTATGTTTTTTTCATTATTGAAATTTTAAACCTGTTTTTTTTTATTTAAATATATGAACAGTCGTGTTTTAGTATTTTGATTTTCTTTATAAAGTTATAGCAATGCTAAAGCCCAGTATGCCTTCAGTATATGAGTGTATCTGCACAAAAAATCATATCTTTTATTTCAGTATATTCTTATAAATTATTTAAATATATAAGTGTCCATTTAGTTCACAATATGTACACACAATATCCACATAGAAGTAAGCAGCAAAAGTTTAGATGATCACTGACTTAAATTGTTGTCTGTATGTGTCGAAAATGTTTAAATGAAGTATTAGACAAAATCTTTGATTTGAATGGAAACAAAGAATTAGATGTTTAAAAAATGATATTAATTTTATTTAAGTTAAATGCATACTTGAAACACCTATTTTATTTTTTTAATAAATTCTTTTTTTATTATACTATAAATATAAAGCTATTTATTTTTAAAAAAGAAAGAATTTTTGCGTGAAAGAGTACGTTCTTTCAAAATTCGAAAAATCATAAGAAGGATATTTTTGAATCAAATAAGAATTCGTATTCTTTTCATTTTCTTTTAATTATTAACGTTTTCAGGTAATTATTATTATCTTTTCCCGTTTATTATTATCGTTTTCGGTTTATTATTATTATCGGTAAAAATATCTTTTCCAGTCTATTATTATAGTGAAAAAATATCGTTTTCCATTTATTATTATTGTTTTCAATTCCTTTCCAATTTTAAATGCAACGTTAAAAATAGTCTGGGATATAATGTAAATCAAAACACTGAGAAACGATAAAAAAATAAAGAAATTTTTTAACCCAAATAGCATGAGTTTTTCCACATTTTTTTTCGCGATAATGCATAGCATTTAAAATATCAAACATCATTGCATAATATCTGAAGGTTAATAGGAAATCTCTAAAGCTGAAGCTCACATTTTCTGAATCAATTTATGAATTATTTTTGAAAATATAACTGGCAATTTGATATATTATTACGAACATAAAAATTTCGGCAAATAGCAGCAACAGTTAGAGCCAGTATAATCGATATTCAAGTGCAACAATTTGATAACAAGATATGTTGTTCTTAAAAGATATGCTGAAATTAAAGATAATAGTTCTGAGAATTCTGAAGTTAATAATCCATAAAGTATTTTTTTTCTTTTAAAAAAATACTTTAGGATTTAATAGAATACCTGTAATCAGCTAAAAAAAATATACGTGCAAAAATACCAGCTTTCAAACTCATTCAATTTTCCATCTGAATCCCTTCTCTAAGTCTTGGAAAATTTTTCTACAATAAAGTAAGGAGCATCAGCTGATAATCTAATTAGATTATTTCATCATCGATATCATAAAAAAATATATTATAATTGTGAATTTTTTCTTTTTTATTGTTCTATTTGTTATTGAATTGTAATGTAAATCAAGTTGTTTAAAGAATTATTATTGTTGAAGAATCGAACGCACTGAATTTCAGAATTCTAAATTGACATCACCAAAACAAATGATATTAATATTGGTGATAACTGCACGAGAAACAATTTAGTTCATTTTCACTCTGATTGATATTTCTCTTTTAACCACCTGAGATACGAATTTACTTAACTTCCTAATCAAATGACGATTCCAATGGCTTCCTAATTGGAATATTTACTATTATTTTAATTCCTTTATTACAAATACGTTTTAAGAGACTTTTTTCATTTTCAGATATCCGATAGCGGTCGAAGGAAAAATTTTGAAAAATTGGATTTTTTAGAAACTATTTATGGTTTTTAGGTGTATTTTCGATAATAAACACTATAAATACAAAAAAAAAATTATTTGAAAACATAACATATTTTGAGAAATAAGAAAATATGAAGTAAATTTTAATTAAATTTAACAAAACGGTTCACTCTGTACTCAAAATTGTAATGTAGCAATTTTATTTGTCTTTGCACACAAATTATAGAATATAATGATGAATGAAATGAACTAAAATCTAAGAAAACATTTTTGGATGCAAAGAAGTTGTGGGTAAAAATATACGTATACATGCCTATTTTCCATTATAACTTGATTTCTCTGAAAAGACCCATAAACGAGAAAGTATTTCACCAACACTATAACTTTGGTTCCTTTCATTGCCCATATGATATAAAACCAAAAGTGAAAGTTTTATGTTAATATCTCTATTAGCTTTTGAGATATCATGTTGACGATGGAAAATTTTCATGAACATTAAAGTTTTGAGAAAATGGAAGTTAGAAACAAATTTTAGCTGAAAACTTTTTTGACCCTCAATGATAGGTGAGGTCTTCCTTTTCCTAAAAAACATAAAGTGTTTTTGAAACAGGAAAGTCTAAATTGCAAGAAATAACGATGAAAAACAAATTCGCCAATGGGGTCGATAATCAGTGCTTTTAACGTAGTTAGATACCTAAAATGATTTAATACTTTTCACTTAATTGCAGATTAAAAATTAAAAATTCAATCCTTCGATGCGTGTCTCCACCACGTCATTGCATGCGAAGTGGTCAAAGAGCATTTACGATTTAGTAATAAGTCGGGACCTGGTGAATTTAATATCAAATTTCAAGGAACCGATGAGTAGGAAATCTCGATGCACGCTTCCCATATTCATTTTGTAACAAATGCACTTCCACTCGTATGGACTCATTGTCATCTGACAGAGACTCAACATTACAATATCTCTTTATTTTTTATTCTAATAGGGCTTTTAACATTTCCGATGTATCCATTATCATTTTTAATCATTTCTATAATTTTGAAAGAAAAAAAAAGATAAGATGTATTGATCTACAATATTTTCGCAACCCAATATCTTCATGTCTTAAGGTATCCGACTATGTTCAAAGGAGAATTTTAAAAAAAAATGGATTTTTTTAAAAATTATATAAAATTATGGTTTTTGGATGTATTGCCAATTATTACACAAATTACTAAGAATAGAGCAAAAGTATTTGAAAATATATTTTGAGAAATGGAAAATTTTGTACTAAATTTCAATGAAATTACTAAGAATACAACACACAAATTACTAAGAATACAAAAAAGTACTTAAAAAAATAATATATTTTGGGAAATAGGAAATTTTGTAGTAAATTTCAATGAAATTTAACTAAAATCCTTTTTTTGTGCCCAAATTATAGAATATAATGGTGAATGAAATGAACAAAAATATAAGAAAAGTTTTCTAAAAACACCTATAAATGAAAAAGTATTGCATCAACAATAAAAGTTTTGTTCATATCATTGCCCCTATTATTTAAAACACACGTTCAAATTTTTTATGCAAATACCTCTGTTAGTTTTTAAGATATCATGTTAACTGTGAAGAATTTTTATGAAAATTAAAATTGAAGTTAAAGTCAATTTTTAGCTGAAAAATATGTTTTGCCTAAAATTTCCTTGGATAATAGATTAGACATTAATTTTCCTAGTAAAAATAAACTGCTTTGAAAATAGGGAAGTCTGAGCTACAAGAAATAACAATTTAAAAAGAATGAGCCAATATGGTTGATGACCAGTGTTTCAAACGTAGTCGGATACCCCAAGAATTGTTCTTAACACAGAAAACGTTTATTAAAATCAGTATGGTGAGTAATACAGAAAGTGCACCATCAGTATATTACATTACGCTGTATCAGTACTTTCTAGACATAAAATTATACATTATATCCTATAATGTGCTTAGAATTAAATAACGAAATCCTATTACACATGCATTCATTAGTAACATAAGCATTGTTTAACGATGCAAGTAATTTGATTATAAATAGCTGCCTTTTAGGAATTGAGTCTTCGCTTGGAAAATCAGAGGTTAATGAATAAAGATATTAAGTAATCAGAGTTTCGTTATATTAAATTATACTTTAAAAGCTTACATTGTTAATATAGAGAGAAGTTAGTTAGCTAACTGCAATCTACTTTAACATTGTAATATTATATTCATATGTTAACCTATTTAAAGCAACATTTAACACAAATCTTCAATACTTATTAAGGGAATAGTGGATTTTAAAATAAGTAAAAATGGAGGAAAATATGTAATTTTATTTTTATTTAATCAGCTTCTAAATGAATTTCATATTCAACTAATATACATGTTAAAAATATATTGTTTGATAAATTAAATATTTGAATTATTAAGAGGGGAAAAAGGTACATCTTAATGACTTTTCTTAAAATGATCTTATAATTAGATTTAAATATCTTTGGAATGTTTTAGATATCTTAATTTAAAAAGATATTAAATGAAACTAATAATAAATTCTCCGGTCAAAAATTAAAAGAAAATGGTGTATGCATTTTTTGTTTCAAATTTTTTTACTTAAAAATTTTAATATTTTAAAAATCAGTTTTAATTCAGGAAATCATAAAATTCCTTAAAAAAATATATAAGTGTACATAAAAATATTTCTAAAAAAATTGGAATTACAAAATCATATGTAGTTTCGTTCCAAATAATTTACATTGGGCAGTAAGAAAAAATATTTGGGAAGTAAGAAAAAAATATTTGGGCAGTAAGAAAAAAATAATTGGGCAGTAAGAAAAAAAACCTTTTGTTACATTGGGTAGAAAGTTTGATAGATTGGGTAGTAAGAAAAACAAATCAAAAAAATTCTGGAATGTTGTCAATTTAAAAAAAATCATATACCTGTATGTTTTTTTAAGAAATTTGATATATCTATATTTTAATACATATGCATACAAATTCGATAACTCTAACTGAATAGTCCCTAAAAGTGTCAACTGTATCCTCAACATTTCCCTTGCATAAGATTGCCTATATTCAATATTGGTGTTAAGAATATATTTCATCTGGAATTTTGAATATGCAGTGTTGTTCTCACTCAGAATAACATAATTCTAAAAATGCCTTGCACATATAAAATGCAATTCGGAATGTGGGTATTTGTTGATTGCCAATTCCGAACTCATGATTTTTCATAATCAATACATATTTTCTTTGTTATGTTGTTTTTTTGCTTCGTTTTGTAATGATTAATTGCATTGGTGTCAAGAGGACACCAGCGAACGTTTTAGGTATATCTAGTTGTAAAATCTCTCTTAATTAACCTTGAACCACAAAGCTTTTTCTGTGTAATCACCATGCAAAATGATGAAAAGTAACGTAACATTCTCAAATTTCCTCTTAAAATGCGGTGTCACAAACTCCTTCCATCTCGGAACTTTGGAATCCGACAGCAGCGCCACCTTACTTCAGTTGTCACCGAGACCTGCTAAGGAAAGCATCAATAGATGGTCTTCGGGTGAAATTGACACTTAATTTTGAAAAGCATTTTATTTTGTATTTGTTTTGTGTGCGTGACGTGATAATAATTGTTTCGTCTCCAAGATTATGTATTATTTGCGTGAAAGTGAAATGATTACTCAACTAGAGTGGCGGTCCTGAAAGATAAGGTAAGGATAATTACCTTATTTGAGTTTTTTTTTTTTCAATTTTTGCTGATAAAATAAAATACGGAAAAGCGAATCATTTTTCTAGATCAAAACAGGTTCCAGTGTCCAATTGACACCTACGCACGTTCTATTGTTAAAATTGCAATTACTTTATAAAGGAAATATAATATTTAACCCTTAATTTGCTTTTACAAAAAATTTGACTTTTTTTGGGAGGGTAACCAAATTACTAAATTACAGGTCAGTATTTGGCATTTTTCAAGATTGATAAATCTTTAATAATTTTAGCTCTGAACATGAAGTAAGACAAATTTTTGTTACTAATCTTTCAATGTAAAATAGAAAATCTTTTGTAATAGTAATTAACCTCTGATGTTATCCATTCCAAAACTAATAGGTGAGAAAACTCAATTCGTTCAGTGCTGAACTGAATAAAATATTTGGTTATAAGTAAGACCTATTTATTGTAATTCTCTTTCCTTACTGCTCTTCTACTTCATCGATACTTCTAAACTTCTATCTTCACTTAAAATACATAGATTACCAGTAAAAGGTCAAGATGACCTACTTTCAAGAAGTCTTATTGACCTCAGCATTTTATTTAAAAATAAAACATTATAAAAATGTTTTGAATTTTTTTGGCATGTTCTATTTGCTCAGACTATAGAAAGAATAATGTAATATATTTTGAATTTCAAAATTTTATACTTTGAATCCATGACAGAACATGGCTTAATATTATAGCAGTAATTAATAGGATAGTTTCATAAAATATAGTGATTTTCAGCTTCGGTAAATGCATAAGAAGTTGGAATCCTTTTTTAAATATATTTTTTGATATTTTTGATTAAATCATTTCTGTTTATTTAAATTTTAGTTAATAATTTTTAATTAATTCATTTGTTTTATTATTTCAAAAACAATTTAATTAACAATTCAATTCAATTTGATATATAGAAAACAACTTAATTAACAATTCAGCGCAATTAATATATATAAAAGAATGAATTAACTAACACATGAAAAATCATTTAACTGACAATTTTTCATTTAATACATAGAAAACCTTCTAATTAAAAATTCAATTCGTTTAATGCATTGGAAACAATTAAATCAACATTTCAGAGCAATTAATAAATTGAAAACAATTTAATTAACATTTCAAAACAATTAATATATTGAAAATAATTTAATTAACATTTCGGAGATATTAGTATATTGAAAATTTAACTAACAATTCAATTTGCTTAATGTACAGAAAAATGACCATATAATTATGATGTTGAAATAATTTTTTTTAACACTTAAATCACAAAATTTTTAAAATAATCCCTATTCTACCTAAAACCGAATTAAACGCATTACTGAATTTATTTTTTAAACTAAAATAAATAAATAAATAACAATAAATTAAGTTAGCTGAGTTCAAGGTTTAAAATACAAATAACTTAGAATTATGCCGGGTTTACACTCGGCTAGTTATAAGACGCAAGTAGGCAGCGCATGCGTAGAAAAGGACCAATTTATGTTTGCCACAATTATTTATTCAAATATATTCAGGCACTACTTTCTTGACTCTAAACTGCTGTTTCGGCGTAACTGAATTTTTATTTTTCACTTCTTATCGTATTAAAATGATGGATGTTGATACAAAAAAACATGCAAACTGAAAAAAAAGTCAAAATACTTAAATTTCAAAAAATAATAGAAAATAAATGGCAAATAAAATGGAAAAAAAAATTCTAGCTTCAGTAAGAATGAAGTGTAAAAAAAAAAAAGTCAGAATCAATCTATAATAAGTTATAAACTTAAAAATTAAAAAACACACACACACACACTTCATTCTACAAACACAAGAGCAGTATGAAAAAATACAATACAACGGCTTCTAGTTGTCTCATTTGGACAATTACTTGTCATCCACCGAACAGCCTTTTTCAGCCTTTCTACGCATGCGCAGCTTACTTGACGTCTTATATCTGGCCGACTGTAAGCCTGTCATTAGAATTATACCATTTGTTTTGATAAAATATACATGTAGTAAATATGTACGTAGTTACATTTCATACTTTAAAACTTAAAATCTAATACCACTCTCTTAAAAAAATAATGAAATTCGAAAATTATTTAATCCTTATAAAACAATAATATTTATTTAAGTTAAGTTTATTTTTTATGGCAACAGTCTTTTTATTATTTGAAAGCGTTTGCTTATAAACCAAAAATTAATATTTGATCATCGAGAATCATTGACGTAGTAGATTCAATGGTACGAGACTTTCTATGGCAATAATTGCGCTATACTACGTTACAAACATCAGATTATTCTTATATTTTATAACTCGTATATTCAATCCACAGACACTTGGAGTTTTTTGAATAGTAAAAGCTCCTGTTATACACAACAACATTAAAAATGTTTCTAATATTTATACATCTACTTAAAAACACACAGTTGATGTCTTGTTCTACAGTCACATCGCTAAGGGAAAGAGGAATAAATACATTCTATATTTTATAACTGCTGATGAATTAAAATATTCCAGAAAAAGAAAAAAAGAGTTTTCCTAAAACATGCGACCTCTAAATTCTTGGAAAAGGAAAACGTGTAAAAAATATTCAGAAAGCTCGTTCACAGCGTTAAAATTTCAAAACTTAAGCAGTAAAATCACATTTTTATTTAATTGACTATTAATAAAATAATCAGAAGCTTAAAAAAACAGTAATCTTTATAAAAATATAAATAATTGTTGCATTAATAAGGAAATTTTACAATACAAATACAGTCAAAGCCACAGTTTAACTTGTTAACCAGATTAACAACGTTAAGTTCGGGTAATTAACTTATATTGAGTTCGTTTTGCTTTAAAATATGTCGTCCTATCCAGTTAACAGGTTAAGATGTCAGCCCCTTGGAAGGTTAGCATGTATCATTCCGCTTCGTTAAATAGTTCTAAGTATAATTGCAATGTATTTATAAATTATTAATATAATTACATGGAAATTAATGTTAATCCCTTCATTTGATATATGTTAAACTTTACATTCAAAATCAAATTATTAATTTAATAAAAATGTATTATAATAAAAAAAATTCTTCTGTTAATTCCCATGCACTGTGAGTTTAAGTTATCTTGAACACAATAATTTTAAAAGCAAATAAGAACAAAAATGAAAATCACATTTATGCATATCATATATAAAACAGGGTTAATTTATTATGAATAATGAATCTATAAAGCGTTTGTTAACACTCTTAATAATTAATTAGGATACATTTGTGGAATAAATACTTTTGTTAAAAAACCACAAAATACGTACAAATAAATTAACATTAAAAAATAAAATAAGAGTAAAAAAAATATGAAAACACTGAACGAACAAAACTGTACAAAATTATTTAAATAAACTGTACAATTAGTAGGAATTATTGGGTTGGGGAATAAGTTCGTAGCAGTTTTATCAAAGACTTTTTTTAAAGAAAATCAATAGAAATAACAATCGATTATGTATCCTCCGCTGTAGTTTATGACCTCCTCCCACCTCTCGACAGATTTGTCGATGTCGTTCTGCCAAAATTCTCCCGATCTGGTTTTTAAGGCTCTCTTTATTGTCGAAGGTAACGCCCCTCATATATAGTTCGACAGGGGGCTGAAAAGATGGTAATCCGACTTCGCAAGATCCGGAGAACACGGAAGATGCTGAAAGACCTCCATTAAAGCTCTTAGAGACGACTTTGATGACCTGTGCACATGGGACATGGCGTTATCGTGAAGGAGTATGGTTTGACCTTGTCGATGGAGCCTTTTCGGTCGCATAGCCTCTTTCATGCAGTGTAGATGGGCTATGTAGAGCTCCTTGGTGACTGTGACATTCCTTTCGAGCATTTCCCAGTACACCATGCCCCTCAGTTCCCCCCCCCCACCAAACGCAGATAATGGTCTTCTTTGGATAGAGCTCAGGCTTGACCATTTCCGTGCTGCAGACTCGCTTATGACACCTTCTCCGTATTCGTTGCCAATGTTCCGTTCTGCTTAAGCAGCTTTCTGGCCTGGATGAAAAGCGAAGAAGAGCAGGTGGCGAAAATGTTTTACCTCCTGGATATTCCATTTCTAAGCTTTAAAAGTAATTAAAAATTAAATGACTCAAAAAGACGATTAGCCCAGTTTTGCAAAGCAGAAAGAGCTCTATCGAATGAATACCCTACACTTTGTCAAACAGCAAAAAAAAAAAAAAAAAAATTGTTGGAAAACAACGCAAATATAAAAATGCTACGAACTTATCCCCCAACCTAATACTTACAACAAACTCATATCTGAGTCATTTCTCAATGAAGTCAATAAATGAATAAATAACTAAATAACTCTGATAAACTCTAGAGTTACCTCTTCTCTTTGACGAATGTTTTTGTTCAGGACAACAAAAAAGAAAAAGGACTTTTCCCCCCTCATTAAAAAAACGGAACACGAAAGTCTGGTGAGAGCAGATCAGATCTCTGTTCGAATGTTCTAGACGATGACGCAGGATTTGGAATCCGGTTTCTCTTTCGGTTCGCCGTCCCTCGGCACCGACGATTTCCGTCGAACCACGAAGTTGATGCTCCCCAGGGAGCTGAGTCGTCTGCTCAGACGCCGGGAGGAGTGAGGCTGAGGGGGTGGCTGTTCCAGTTCTTGAGCGTGCAGCAGCAGTTCCTGGAAGAGTGTGGAGACGTTGTCGTTGGATTTCGCGCTGGTCTCGATGTACCTGCAGATTCTGGAAGGGTCTTTCGTCACCTCCTCGACCATTTCTTGGGTGACGACCCGATCACTGGCGAGGTCGGTCTTGTTGCCAACGAGGACTACAGGAACGTTCTCCCCTGGAAAGAGAAATGGCAAAAAACATGAAAAAATGAAGGATAATTATAGCTGTGGAAATGCAGTGGAAATAGAAAGAAAATTTATATTTCGACATCCTATGACTAGCAGTTATCTACTTCCTATGAATTGGCCGCGGTAGCCTGCTTGGTAGAGCGCCAGTCTCGTAACCGAAAGGTAGCGAGTTCTGTCCTCGTCTCGGTCAAAGACCACCGTGTTGGCTCATGGCAGTTGGCGCACATTAAGTAGGTCGTGACTGCAAAGTATTCCAAGTTCCCATCACAAATGATACCTCTGGGGGTACTGAATCAGGGATGAGTCGGTCTCTGATTTGGATCTAAATTCTGACTTGCAAATGGAAGAATGAGTTCGACCACCCCTTAAAAAGGGTTGTGTCGTACTTTCACCTCAGTGGTGCTCGTTAACTATGAAAGACGCCCACCTCTGCCTTAATTCGGGTTTGATACGATCAAGTGGCATTAGACGCACTTATATCCCTACTTCATATGTAGGGTATACAATCGAGTTTAGTTATATTAACTACCTGTTTTGAAGCAACACTAGGGCTATTTTGGAATCGATCTCGTGTTTTTGAACAGAAGTCAGATAAGGAGAACGAACCCGATCTGGCACCCACCACTCCAGTGGGAACACGTTTGGTATGAAGGATTTAAAGTGTAAAAGACACCCCCTTACTCGACAGTTCTTCGGTTTTATAGGGTACCGAACCTGTACCCCTCTAGTTTCAAAGGCGCGATCTTACCACCAAGCCAATGTGGCCCTACCATGTAATTGGATACTTAGCCATACCATGAAATTGCCATGTAGCAACATGGGAGTTAAGAAATCAGTTCTTCAACAACTTCCATAAATTTTACAAACAATCTAAGTTACATAAAATTTACCATACAATCTCATGACACTGCCGTCTAAGACAATCAGAGTTTCAGTCCCTTAACAGTTGTCCTAAAATATACAATTGTTTACTATGCATTTTCATAATGCTGCCATTTTAGAACATGGAAGTTAAAATATCAGTTCCTCAACAGCTGTTATAACAGCCACAAGTGTTTACCATACAGTCTCATGACACTACTGTCTAGAATCATCAGAGTTATCTGTCCCTTAACAACTGTCATTAAATCTACAATTTTTTACCATACATTTTCATAGTACTGCTGTCATGGAAGAAGAGATATCAGTCCCTCTACAGCTGTCATAACAGTCACAAATGTTTAACATACAGTCTCATGACACTACCGTCTAAGACAATCAGAGTTATCAGTCTCTTAACAGTTATCTTAAAATCTACATCTTTGTCACACAATTTCATAATACTGCTGTCTTGGACCATGAGAGTTAAGACATTATTTCCTCAACAAATTTTGTAAAATTTACAAACAATCTAAATTAAATAAAATTTACCATGCAATCTCATGATACTGCTGTCTAGTACCATCAGAGTTATAAGTACTTTAACAGCTGTCTTAAAATCTACAAGTGTTTACCATACAGTCGCATGAACTGCAATCTACCATGAGAGTTATCAGTTCCTCAACAGCTGTCATAATATTTACAGACGTTTACCATACATTTTTATAACACTGATGGCTACACTCAGTGGTCGGCTGTATACAAGAAGAAGTATCATCAGAGTTGTCAGTACTTCAACGGCTATCGTAAAATCTACAAGTGTTTTCCATACAACCGCATGAAATGCAATCTATGACCATGAGAACTATGTTTCCTCAAAAGCTGTCATAGAATTTACAACCGTTTACCATACAGTCTCATAATCTGCAATCTAGGACTATGAGAGTTATCATTTCCTGAACAGCTGTCATAACATTTACAGACGTTTACCATACATTCTTATAACACCGATGGCTACGTTCAGTAGTGGCGGGGTGGTCGGCTGTATACAAGAAGTATCATGTGAGTTATCAGTCCCTCAATAGCTGTCATAAAACTTAAAAGCATTTATCATACCGTCGGTTAATGACAAACATATATATATATATATATATATATATATATATATGCATATTCCTAATTACAAGAGTTAATCAGCTTAGAGGAATAGGCATACCAAAGTTTCAACGACCACACCTAACATACAATGGATTTAATACTTGTGGAATTAATAGTATTATGATTATAATTTTGGGGCATAGTAATCATAACATGCTTTGTAGTTTGAATTAATAAGATTGTCATTAACGTGATGTTAATCAATATGTCAAATGGGTGTGCTAAAAATATTATTTCATACGCTTGTGCTCTTCTGACTAAAATGATGATAATCGTATACTTTTTCTAAATATACTTAAACTTTTATAATTAATGTGATGGTGGTCATGATTTATGTACATAAAACGTTAACGAATGTGGCAAGATGTCTATGTTATCAAATAGTTGGAAGACAATATTCATGTGTAAATACATCGCATTTCTTATAATGTTTTTACAACTTACATTCATATTTCGTTTATTGTAATTTTTCTCTAATTAAGAAATCTGTAAAATATTATAATAACTTTTCATATAGCAATTCATATAGCAATTTTACTAATTCTTCAGATAGAATATAGAGTACCATGTTACCACCACTTGACCACAGCAAAAATTGAAAAAAAAAGTAATAAATTGTTAAAATTGAATTTTTTTTGAATATTTATAAATTTAAGACAAAGCCAACTTAAGATCACCATTCTTAACAAAACTGTAATTTTACAATAAAAAAAAGTTATTACCGAAAATGGTTCAAAAGAATAACACGTAAATTCAATTAATCAATTTCTAAATATTTTAATAGTGTTGAAACGCCTTTGATTAGTCTAAGAAAATTATATCCTCAAAATTTTTTGCTATGAATAGATATCACTGACTTTTGAAGTAACTTAACCCTTTTTCAATGACGGTACTTAAAAGTACCACTTAAATCTAACTTATATCTTTACTATGTGTCTATTTTTGCTGATTGTATTCTAAAGAACATGGAGAATGTAACCTAAATAACATGAAGTTAATATAAGCTAAAAATATAAATTAAAAATATTTAATTAATAATTAAATTAATTAAGATATTTCTGTTGATTACATTTTTTTTCTTGAGTTCCCTGGGATTATTCTGCAAGAAATCTAAATTGCTGGTACAAAAATGAAGTTGAAAAGTTGATGACAACATAATTCGGTGAATAAAGAGTAAAAAAACTGACCTTTAGATCAAATATAGAAAAATTGAAGTATTATTTAATTTTAGAAGGAAAATAAATCTATATCGACATATGCTCTTTTCTAATAGATTTGCTAAAGATATGGGTATTCACACAACATATTTATGATATCATTTGATTCCCGAATTATCCGTATTTTTACTCATTATTTAGTTGAGCTGTTTTATCAATAACTGATTTTCTAACTTCTTAAATTTCAGTATTATTTATGATTTTATAGTCAACGATTACCTACAATTCATTCTATATTCTTTAAGATTAATCTTAAAATTATTAATGAATTTCCCAACATTCTTAAACGTCCTTGGATTGCTGTCAATAAATTTATTTTTTAAATTGAATGTTGAATTTATATATTAATACAGCTTGATTTGTTGGGTTCTAAATGAAATCATTTAAAAAATGCACAAAATATAATTCAATACAATCATTAATACATAATATTTTTATTATCTATAGATTTAACGTTATAATCAAACCAAACTCACAATTAAATCCATCAATGCAATATAAATTCAACAAGCTTAAATGCAACACACGAAAGCTTTTGTCGCATTATACTCAATTCTAGTCTTTTCCAGAATTTCAATTTTAACTTCAATTTAATTATAAATTTAATACTTTTTGAAAAACAATGAAAAATATCAGCGTTTTAAAAAATCTAAAAACAAATTTGAATAAATTATATAAATAAATGAATAAAGTACATAAATAAATGAATAAAGTATATAAATAAATGAATAAATAGATTAATTATCAAACGAATAATAGACTTCAAACGTTTAAGTATCGGATAAAATCGATTGAAATATTTAAAGAAAATTGTAATTTTATTTTTAATGTATATTTGTTAATTTTTTTTCTGCTTATAGAATTATTTCGTTTATATTTTTTTATTCTTTATTCATATATTTACTCAATGAATACTTCATAAAGAGCATCATGAAAAAAACATCATTTAAATCCCAGTTGATCAGGGTGTTGCCATACAGCTTTTCAGAAACATCATCACGTTTTACCATATTTATTATTTGACAAAAGTATGTGCAAAAATCGTCTAAGTTAATAATTTTATTATTTATAAGGCCTGTAGCCCAGTATAGAATATGTTGATACCACTTTTGCATAAAATATGAAAATCATGTATCACTACTTATATAGATTTATCTATTCTAATAAGAAAGAAGTATATGCTTGTCTATTTATAGGAAGATTTACAGAAAGGATCGTTTGAGCTAAACTACTAAATTTTGCACTAACTTATTTTGCAATGATATATTATCTCATATAATTATCTATTTATATATATATTAATAATTATATATATATTTTCTAATATGATTGTTTAATTGTATATAAATTATCTAATATATTTTGCAGTTTAGAATAAAGTACATCTGAGAGATTTTTCCAGAAATCTTAAGCCTCTGGCAGAGTAATTCTTTGAAACCACTTTTCAGATGCAATGTTTGAAAATAAGTTCCAATTTTATTCAAAGAAAATGAACTGTTACTAACGATAGTAATATAAAAAATTAAAATCCCTAACAATATTGTGTTGTTGTTATTTATGGCACTTTAAAAGCCCACAGACAGAAGACTGTCAGCGATTTAATCCGAAATTAGCGTCCCTTGTTTCTTCAATAGCGCCAACTAAAGCCAAGAGTAAGACTTAATGCTTCACATTCGCTTGCACAGCCACAATTTATAGGGGGACACATTCACAGATAGAAAACAGAAGAACAACCATCCCCGAACCAGGACTCGAACCCGGGTAGCCCAAATCATGGCGAAGACACGTTACTTTTATACTGGGACACCGACAACAATATTGTTATTACGATATCTACATTATTAGCATAAGATTGTGTACGATATATCCAAAATGCTGTACGGTATTCTATGTACCATTTTGAAGGTATCATAATAATGCTGTTGAGCATTTGGTGCTGAGAGAGTCACGATTTTGTACGTCATTCTGAGAATCGACTAACGCCGTAGCGATATTGTGAAACCTCTATTGTCAATAAGGTGCGGCATTATTGACCATTTTGGGTTAGAAATCTCACTAATCTATCTACATTTAATTCTTTTATATTAATTACTTAATTATTATTTTAAAAATTCTGAACATCAATTTATATGTGTAAGAGATTTAATTGAAATCAACACACAATGAATTATGATATATATATATATATATATATATATATATATATATATATATATATATATATATATATAATTTTTCAAGCCGGTAAACAAAGTTTTGAAACAAGACTGATTTCCAAATGGGGGAAAAAAACAGCATCGTTTTTCAAAATATCTACGCATGCGCAATCTGATGATCTTTCGATTGTTTCAAATCAGTTCAATCTGGTTAATCACTTAAATTAATTCAGACAATTCGTAAGAATTCAGAGAATGAACAATTTGGAAATCAAGTTGTAACTTTAGTTGTCTATAAATTGCCAAAAGTGACAACCTTCTACACTATTTTCTAATAACCCTAAAAGCGAAAAATTAACATTTTGAGATTTCAACAATTTGTTGTCTATGGAATTTGGGGCTATAAGAAAAACTCAAACCAAAACAACATCATATTCTTTGCATAATAAAATAAAATAAAGCGTTAATTTTAAAATAATTTCGTGATTATGTTATTTAATACATATATATTTTTTTCCTTTAAAAAATTATTTATGAAATATTTCACGTTATTCGCAGTTTGAGTTCAAATTTTCAGAATAAAAGCTAACGCATGCGGAGCATTCAATGTTGAATAATGAAATATTTTTAGGTAGCCTGTTCTAGGAAATATTTGAAAAATGCAATTATTTTTTTTTTCTTTTGGAAAAGTCTGGTAGTTTTTTTAATGGAACTACAAAGTCTTTTCACATAGATTTTTACTGTTTAGATATAACCAACTTTCATTCATATAGAAATTTTGTTTTTTCTCGAAAGAAGCAGCGAGTTATTATTAATTCTTTTTTCTTTCCACATACCAAACGATTTTAAAACAGCATTTCCTTTACGATTTTTTTAAAAAGAAAAACAACTTTAGTGACATCTATTGATGAAGAAAGACATTAAAAACATTGAAAATAGTATAAAAGCGTTCTTTCTTAGAAATAGTTGAAAAATATCCATTTTTAGAAAGAAGGATCTGATCATTAGACTTAAAAATCATACATGAGATTATGTTAAATAAATTGAAATCAAATTATTGTAAAATAAAATTTCTCGATTCAAATTTCTTTCTAAGAAATAATTTTTCAATTCATTCATAGAAAGGCTTTTTTTTCAAATTTAAAATTCTTTTGACAGTTTCTTGTGCATAATCTCTTTAAGTTTCTTATTCATGATGATAGCTTAAAATAAATACTTATATGTATTTAGAAAATTTGACATTTCAGCTTTGCTGAAAATGATATCAAAAATACTTGAGTTTCTACTAGTCATTTCACTTAACATTCTTTAAAATTATTGAGTTTGGATGTGTCTATCTTTGATTTCTTATTCTTTTGTTTAAAATTTGAGCAGAATTTTTAAGTTTTTTTTTCAACAGAACTTTGATATGTGGAAGATACAATTTAAAAGATTAGTCAGTTAATCATATATATATATATA
>JAPMOQ010000327.1:49648-66382 GCA_026543055.1 Argiope trifasciata | reverse complement strand
ATTAAATTTAGTTATAAATATTTATTTCAATTGCAAATTATCATTCTATAGTTGAAAAGGCTGATGTGGAAAAAGAGAACTCTGCAAAACTATTTGAGTTCTTGCTACAATAATAATAATACCGTATTCTTATCAATTTGTTTCAAAATACAGAATAGTTATCTGATGTGATATTTTCCCAGAATATTAAAGGGAGGGGGCTATTTGGTAATTATTGGATTCATGATGAAAGAAAATTTTGTAACTAAGTACTATTTTTAGCTATTCATAAATGTGCAAAATTTAACTTGCTTAGTTAGTCGTAGATTTATTTCTTACAATTTTCGTTCGATAGAATCGATGAAGAAAGAATTTTCCATTAAAAAAATTGCAAAAGAACATTATATATATATATATATATAGCTATTATTTTTAGTGAATTATTTCAAGCATATTTTTAAAAAGTTTTTTATATTTATGTGTGCAGTCTCTTACAGAAATACGAAAGAAAAATAAATAGATGCTTGCTTTAGAAAACTAGCAAAATTTTATTCACAAATGCAATATCGTCACTGACATAGTTCGTCAAAAAAACTTGTATCCTGTACATTATCGTAAAAGTACAAAAATTTGGATCAAAACTACTTCTCAAAGTTGTTATTTTTTTCCTCCGGAAGTTAAGAAAAATAAAATAAAAAGTAAATAAATGATTCTTCCGAAACGAAACCTTTCAACACAGTTCTCAACAGTGTCTACATTTTTTTTCTTCCTTCTTGATACTCCATGCTTCGATGTGTCTCGGCATCTTAAATATATATGTTTGCATTTACTGAAACGGTATTCGGAGATGGTAAAAAGAGTTGCCAAACTGGGAAAGTTTTAGTTTCTTGTTTCTCGCTCTACTCCACGCTTTAGCAGCTTTATATCTTCCCTTTTTTTACTGAATGATCGGACTATTCAAAAACAAATGAAAATTTGTCCCTGAAAGATCGCGGTTTACAACACTAGAATGGCATCATTCCAGCATGTCGGGCGACATGCCAGGGGTTTCCCTATAACCGACAAGGCGGCGACACCATAAGTATCAACAAAACGAAGTGTGTTCCCCATGTCATTCGCTAAGTAGATTTGACACCACTCATAACAGGATCTGTAAAACGGACGCTTAAGTGATCAAGTTTTTGTTCACTCTGTGAGCGACCGTACAATGAAAACTTCGAGATGAATTAAGGCAAGCAGTTAAATAACTCAAATGGCGATCCTATCTTATTTCGATCTTAATAGTACAGTTCGGTAAAATTATAATGATAGTAACATCGGTACTCAAACGATCAGATTTTTATAAGATTGCTAGTGATAATTCAAGTTTACAATATAAAAATAGTTTTGTATTGTATCATAGCGCACGATTTAATTGCCCTAAATCCAAGTTTGCAATGTTACAGGAGCTTTAAAGTATATCATTATATGCATAAATTATATATTATCGCAAAAACCTGATTTTTACATCAATTTAAAGATTAAAAAATTAGCTTTCTAATGGTATCATTGTTTTAATGTATAACAAGTTTCTATTTTTAACGAATTTTTAAAGAAAATCAGCTTGTTGCCATCCTATTGACGGAAGTTCAATTTAAATAAAACAACTATCATTGCAAATTAAATCTAAAGAAATGCAACTTTTAGCACGTGACTGGATAAAATAAAATAAATATAAAATGTGATATTTTCTAAAAGAAATAAATGCAAAGCAAAGGTTTCTATAATCGTTTGCAACATCTAAATCATTTATTCAATAGTTTGCTTCCCTTTTCCGCTTTCTTTACAAAAACATATTTAATGTTTTGGCAACATCACCGAAAAAAATACATTTTTACTATTTTGGAAGCATAATCGATAAATTATTAGATCATTAAACTCAAAAAGTTTTACCTAATAAAGTTACCGACTCTTTAACTACTAATAACTGAATCTTTTAACTTTAACTATTTTCCACATGATTTCATGACAACTTATTGCGAGTCAGAGAATTATATAGTTCTATGATCAAATAATCGTAAAGCTTCTATAATAATAGGAGTTACGAGACTTTCGAAGTTTGAGTATATCTAGCGGAGAAATTATAAACAGAGCAAGGCACATATGTATTTAATTGAAAATTTTAGAACGCAATACTCCTGGCGAACCAGCTGGTCGCCAAAGGCTGCAAGGTTCAAATAATTTAATCGTTTTTTTTCTTCATTTTGCTTAGCAATCAGTACTGTCCCAAATGCAGCGTTGTCAAGTCATGGCAATTTCTCCACAATTTTCAACGTCTTCCTATCTATTAAATGCTAAGAAGGTAAATACAATAAGCATCCAACTGTTATAAGAAATGGAAAAACACCAGTCCACCATCAATATTGTCATCAATTGCTTAAATTGATTAATTGTCTCTCGATTCAATTAATAAATTTTCTACAGCAACCTATGCAATATTCTATCTAATAGAATCACAATACTGAATTTCTCTTCCATTTTAAGCTTCATTCTGTCTATTATATGTAGTGGAAGTAATATCATACCAGTGTTCATTTTGGATTTGATTGTGGAAAATATCCTTGGTGAATTGTTATAGACATCTCTATCAGTACAAACATGGTGTGAGGTCAGCTATTCCCCTACCAGTAATGGGATGTACTTCCCTCCGAAATGAATGTGGCGTAGTCAGTGATGGCCCTTTGGACTCAACCATAATTCCCACCCATACAATGGCCTATTGCAGTCTGGTCATTCAGATTTATGCGTGTGCTCTCGAGTCAGGTCGCTATAGTCAATGTGTGATGCGGTTGGTATTTATATGTTAAAGAAGAAGATGTTATTAGAAGAGACACCCATTAATAGACCAAGGCACATTTGGCAAAACGAACATTGACAAGGCGGAAAAAGATCTCCGTAGCATGCAAATGTTACATATTAAAAATAGGCTCTAATCACATTTTATAACAAGAATGATAAGGCTTATGTAATCGAGAGGAATCATATACAGGGTAATCAGCGAATAAGCTCTGATTCCAAAATTAAATATCCCTATAAAAAAGATCGATAGAATTATGCAGTAAATTGTACGTTTATTAGCAAAACTGTAAAAATGCTGTACAAAAGTTGGAAAATTTTGTTAAAAAATCGTCAACAACAACTATGGTGAAAACTCTTTCTCTGAAAGCAGTCTTAAAAAACAATAAAGTGTGGGGTCTTTGCAATCAAAATAATTTTTTTTTTCAAAATGTTCAACGTTCGAAACAATGAGGTGGCGTCATCGAACAATGAAATTTGACATCACTTCTTGCAATGTCTCAACGGAAATGGAATCACGTGCAACACCAATCAACGATTCAAGCTCACCTTGAGTGGCGGGATTGTTTCTATAGACTGTGTCTTTAAATGCTCCCTACAGAAAGAAGTCACAAGGAGTCAGATCGGGAGTCATTTTTCATTTTTGACGTCACACTGAAAGCCTTTATTTGCATAGTGATTAGAGAGCTATCTATTAACGATTTTTTACCCAAATTTTCTTAACTTTTGTACAGCATTTTTACAGTTTTCTAATAAACGTACAGTTTACCGCATAATTCTATCGATCTTTTTTATAGGGATATTTAATTTTGGAATCAGAGCTTATTCGTTGATCACCCTGTATAAAGCTTTTAGTAGTCCCACAAGTGGTTTTTTTTATCCTCCAGATAATGTGGGATTTACTATCAAAATTTCCTGTATATTTTGTTTCTCGAACATTGTAAACCTCAAAGTATTATTTAACATTGTACATAAATACATTCATAATGTTAGCAAATATAAATAGAAGCAGGTTTAATTAATTTTTTACAGAATTACGTGAATTGGAATTTAAGTACAGTTATTTGCCTTTAAGCAGATTATATTATGTCTCAAAGGGAGTGAATAATTTCTCTTGAAACTTCTCAAGCAAGTATTTGTTTGGTGCGCTCCATTAAGGAATTAGAAAGACATAAAGAGAATTATTGAAAAGCTTGGAAATATTTTAAAGGCTAGGGCTCGTTTCACTATTTTTAGCCCCTATTGATTGGCTCGTTATTGACTGGTTAGCTACCTCATCGAGTTTTTGAGCATACGTTAAGGACTTAAGCATCCATTTGCCTTGAGGGATTAAACTATGACAATAATAATTCTTCATTTTTAAGGTATCCGACTACGTTCAAAGGAAAAATTTTGAAAAATTGGATTTTTAAAAAAACTGCTTTGAGGTTTTAGATGTATTGTTAATTATAAATACTATAAATACAAAAAAAATGAAAATATAATGCATTTTGAGGAATGGAAAACTACTCAGTAAATTTTAATGAAATTGAACCAAAACGTTTAACACTTTACACAAAATTACAATGCATTAATCCTATATATCTTTGTGCACAAATGACAGAATATAATACTGAATGAAATGAACCAAAATCTAAGAAAATTTTTGAGATTCAAAGAAGTTTTAAGCAAAAATATATGTATGCTTACGTTTTTTCCATAAATTTGTGACATAACTTTTCTTACTTATAACTTTATACATAACGTTTATATATATATATATATATATACAAATCTTTTTTTAATAAGAACTATCTGGATTTTGTAATGTTACTGACAATGCAGAGAAATTAACACTAATTTGTGACATACTTCTTTAGGAATTCTGGTTGCTTATTTCAAACCATAGTCAGTCTTAAGAATTTTTTCTAGTACAATATGAATTTATCGATTTAATTATTCCACACTAGCCTCAAGCTCACCTCAAGAACAATATTCGCGACGCCATTGCCAATAAACCGATTCATATGCTGCAAAGAGTAGACACGAGCTTCAAAAATCGACTTAATCAGTGTATGCGCAATGGGGGTCGCCATTTAACCAATGTCATTTTTAAAACTTTAGAAAAAAATGCGATATTGTTTTCTCAAATAAAAAAGTAATTAAAATAATAACTGAAGTACTTTTATTCTTAATGATCTTTTTTAATAAGTAAATTTTTCTGGCGCACCCTGTATTTATACATCCTCTTAGACATATTTGCTTTAAAGTCGAAAGCTTTAGGTCAAATTGTGTGGTTTGCGAAAGGCCACCCTAACGCATGCACATCCATTCTTATTATTGCTAGAGATGTTTCGTTGCTTGACTTTAAGTTAAATTAATTTTGTTGAAAAATTGTCTGGTTTTTATTCTTAAATGTAAAGAGCGAACAATAATTAAGAAAGATTTTGTACAAAAGATGTAAAAAATAGCTCTCGATTGATGGATTTAATTGATATTATATCTATAATATATAACGATGTTTACTAAAATCTCATTTTATCTCAAAATGAAGAACAACTGGATTTAATTTATTGCATTAAAAGGACTAATGGAAAAGACGTAAATTAGATAAAGAGAATATTTAAGCAGGATATTTACAAAGTCATTATACAACATAATGACCATGCCATATAAATTGGTTTTCTTAAGCCAATTATATAAACATTGAGTGGTTCTACATTACTTAAATCCAGAAATAAGAGCATTAACTTATGCTTATTAATGCGAAACTTTGAACTATGTAAGCAGCCTGCATTACCAAAACATAATTTTAGGCATGTTTGAACATGAATAAGACAGAGCAAGGTTAAGTAGGTCGCTTTTAAGGAAAGTTATTACATTATTATGATGTTTTAACGTCATTTGAATACTTTACGATTAATTTGAGTAAATTTGATTTCATTATTTACTCTACCAAAGTATTTTAAATTCCAAATTAAACCAATAATAAAGTTGAAGTACTTAAGAACCTTACATGCGTACTGTCGAATGCATATATTAACCATTCTAATGCATAATATAAATATAATGTATGTAGAATGACATAATGCTGCTATTAACACATTGTGTGCGGGTACATTTCGCAGCGGAATTGTACCGGGAGCGAATGTTTGGAGCGTCCATTGAGTTGTTCAGTAAAATAATAAATGGAAAATTATTTAATTTTTCAACCAACTTTTCGTATTTCATATTGAAATATATAAATAACAACCATCAGATTTTTGTAAACAAAAAATACATTTTTAGTGGATAAATATATAATAGTATCGTAGATATGAAAAATCAGACAGAAATTGTTTTATATAGTTTTAATTTTTTTTTCAAATTTTGTTATATATAAACATTTTGATATTATAAAAAAATGAAAATAGCAATCATGAAACTAATACTGTTTTACAGAGTGGTAACGTTCAAAGAATTTTCCTCTATGAAGAGGTACACGGCAAAATTCATTCATTTTCGCAAGGAGAAATAAAAAGTGAATTTTGAATCTAAATTGATTTTTTTAATCCACCTTCCCGTTACGCATTGACTAATGTCAAAACTAGTTTTTATTTGCTTAATTTTTTCCACAATCTATGCAATAGACAAGAACATTCAGCTTCCTGTCTATACCGTTATTTTTGTACCCACACACAAACCATGTTGTGACACTCACCCGTAATAGTACGAGACCCGCGCTCAAGTATCCATCGTCAGAAAACGTACTAGTACGTGACCCGCATACAATGTGTTAAAAGTATAGCTGTCAAGCTTATTTATCATATATATTTGCCACGTAATTTTGAGGTTCCACAAATAAGCTCTTGATTATCTATTCAAATGATATGAAAGTTAAAGGGAATTTTTCTTTACTAGCATTCTAAAGTAGATAAAACTCACGGTATTAAATATTTACTGCCAGAGAAAAAATTACGTAGCACTGGCTTACAACTGTTACACAATATTTTTTGGCGTGAGTTTAGCATTTTTACTGCATCAACTGGATCATCCTTGGGGAGTTATTTGCTTATTAATCGGGCCGCGGTGGCCCGGTGGTAAAGTCTCGGCTTCGGAACCGGAGGGTTTCAGGTTCGAGACTCGATTCCACCGAAGATCAGTCGTGTGAGGGGGTCTCTTGCACGTTAAATCTGTCAGGCCAAAGTCCTCCCGCTGGTGTGGAGAGGGGGGTGCCACTTCAGTTGTCGTCCTCGTCATCTGACCGTGGTTCAAAATTTCGAGGTCCGTCCCAAAATAGCCCTCGTGTTGCTTTAAACGGGACGTTAATATAACTGAACTGAACTGCTTATTAATCACTGGTGTGTGTTAATAGTATTAAAAAAAATCAAATTTTTGTTTTAAACATTTTCCTTTCAACTGATTGAAATACAAATCTGGCTCAAAATTGTATTAGTAATTACAAAATTCCACACTGTTTTTGAATTATTGTGTTTTCAGAGTGGTAGGCAGAATTGGCTCAAATTTTGACAGGTGTCTACAGTATTGATGTTGTATTGAATTTCATATATCCAACTTCATATATGATATGAAATTCATATATGAATTTCATATCTCTCCGCTTTGCAACCATCCTATTGACTTAAATTCGAACAGACAGACAGATAGACTTCTGAATAGATTTTGCAAAAAAAAAAAAGTTATAGAAAATTTTACACTAAATTTTATCAGCCTAACGTGAAACGTTTTTGAATTATTTTTATCACAAACAGCCAGACCGACATTTTTCCAAAAATATGTTTTTCGAATTCAAGGAGGATTAAAAAAAGAGATTCGTTGAAATTTGTTGGCGATTGTAATATTTATCTATACTAAATGTATGACTGTAGTAGTTACAAAATTCTTATCTTCTCTTTTAGATATTAGATGGCGATGTCTGATAGACTATCCCATAATGCATTGCGCATTGCGAGTGTAATCCGAATGAGATGTGATACTGTACTATTACTATGTAATTCACGTCTGTCTTGGGAATCTATGTACTTCACGTCTGTCACGGGAATGTCTTGTCTTTGTGTTTTTTCGTGTCTGAATATGGTTATTAAGACATCCGACTACGTTCGAAGGAAATATTTTCAAAAATTGGATTTTTTAAAAGCTATTTAAAACAATAATTTTTAGATTTATTGCTCATTATAATGCAAAATATAATAAATGCAACAAAATTATTTGAAAAAAAATATTTTGTGAAATAGGTAAAGATGTAGTAAATTTAAATGAAATTCAGCCAAAACGGTTAACACTCTACACAAAATTGTAAGGTAGCAATCTTATTTTTCTTAGTACACAAGTTATAGAATACAATGATAATTGAAACGAACTAAAATCTAAGAAAGATTTTGAGATTCAAAGAAGTTATAGGTAAAAATATACGTATGCATACATTTCTTTCAACAAATTTATAGCTGACTTTTTTTAAAACCACATATAAATGAACAAAAGAAATTCTCCCCTAATAAAACTTTTGGTTCATTTCATTGCGCATATTAAATATATGCTAAAAGTTTTACGTAAATACCTCTATTAGGTTTTGAGATATCATGTTAGTGGTGTTGAATTTTTATGAAAATTAAAGTTTTGAGAAAACGGAGTTAAAGATAAATTTGTTATGTTATTATATATAATATTTATTTGTTATGTTATTATATATTATATATGTTAAAAATATGTTATCCCTCACTTTTCTTAGAAAAGACAATCTGTTTTGGAAAGAGGAAACTATGAATTTTAAGAAATTATAACAATAACAATAACAAAACACCGATGGGGTTGATAACCAGTGATTTTAACGTTGTCGGATACCTTAAAGGAATGTTCCTGAAAATACAAGTCCTGTTGCTTCCATCACAGATCATAATTATCTATATTTCACCATACGAGAAAGTAAAAATCGTGAATAAAAGATTTCAAAAACTAGTTCAAATATTGCTAAATGAAGTTAAGAAACTCCATTGAAATTAATGTAATTCAGTAGTTGAAGACAATGTAGTGGAAAAGCTGCTTTTAACTCGACAAAACTTTCCCGTCAAATTGTCTGAGCGGAGACAGATTTTCTTTCAAATAAAGATTGATCACAACCGGTAGTAGACTCTTTGTTGGACAAGGAACGAGATCTTATCGAACAAAGATAACTTTCAAGATAAGTTATATGGTGATAAGACATTTGTATGAAAGCCTTGAAGTATGATGGAGAGTTGAGTGTTGAGATGACTAACGTTAAAACTTGGCAGACTGCTCACGGAATATCTGTCTTTTTGGTAAAGTTTTGAAGCCGACTCAAGAGAAATTACAGCATTAAATGCATTCACTCATGCAAGAAATGTAAATCTCATCTGAATTATTAAAATGATGTATTAATCTATTTTCTTTACTCTAAAAGGGTTTATCCTTTTATATGCCTAAACATTAGTTATTCAAGCAAAATATCGAGTTTACAAAGGTTTGTTCTTAAGGTACCCGACTATGTTAAAAACATTGTTTACTAGCCACTTTCCTCTTTTTAAAACAATTTATCTTTTCTAGGAAAAGGAATACCTGACTTATCTTCCAGGGTCACAGATTTTTCAGCTAAAATACGTATTTAACTTCCCTTTTCTCAAAACTTTAATTTGAATCAAAATTCTCCACCGTTAGCATGATATCTCAAAAACTAACGTTGGTATTTACATTAAAAAAATCAGCGTGTGTTTTAAATAATATGGGCAATGAAATGGACCAAAAGTTTTGTTTTTGGAGAAATACTTTTTTATTTCTTGGTGTTTTTAGAAAAATTAAGTCTTGAATTTACGGACAAAATGCATATAAGGGAATATTTTTACTCACAATTTCTTTGCATCTCAAAAACTTTTTCTGCTTTTGGTTCATTTTATTCATCATTGTATTCTATAACTTGTGTGCAAAGAAAAATAGGATTGCTGCATTACCATTATGTGTAGAGTGCAAATCATTTTGGTTCAATTTCATTAAAATTTACAACTAATGTTCAAAATATATTATGGTTTCATATAATTGCTTTTTTATTTATAGTGTTTATTATTGACAGTACACCTAAATTTCAAAAATAGTTTCTAAAAAATCCAATTTTTCAAAATTTTTTTGCTTTGAACGTAATCGGATACCATAAAAGAAAATGAAAATTTAAGATTCTAATAGCTTACTAAGTAATGTTTTTATTTTTTGAATTGAGATTATAAGACACAGCACACAATAGATATAATATAGAGTTTATAAATGTGTATTTTTGTTAGTGCAAATCAGATGTATAAGTCTATTCTTATGCCTTTAATTAAAAATCTACTATACATACAATGAATTTTTGAAGTCATTTTTTTCAGACTCAATAACAAGTTGAAACATTTGTTTTAAATTAAAAATTAAATTAAATTAATTAATCACTTAATTAAAAAAATCTTAAGATAATAAAAAAAATACTTTATCGTTGAAAGAACAAATGTGTAAAAAGTTCAGAAAAAAATTAAAAATAAACATAGATGACGTTTTTAAAAAATGCAAAATGATATGAAATATGTTTTTGTTACTTTAATGATTGCAATTTGATAAATTAAACCTCCTGGTTCAATAATTTTTGAGTTACTATGCTTATCATTGCTATAATATCATAGTCGTTCAGCAAGTAGATTTTAAAAAATAATGCGAATTTACAATAAAACTGTCAAGACAACATTTCAAATATCTTCCATTTTTTCCCTTTTTTCGAGTCATGTTGAAATAGTCATAACTCAAAATAAATAAATAAAAATTCACAGGAAAAAAAACTTTCCTTGCACTTATTGTAAATAGCGATTATCATAGATAAAGAAAATACATTCGCTAGTGAAAGAAAACTACAGTAAATAATGCAACATTAATGACAGCTAATGACTATCCATAATGACTATAAAGCATTCGTTGTTGAGCAATTCTAAGCTGTAACCAGATACAAACAGCGCCGCTCGATAATACATCCTATTAGTGTAAAGATATTGTACAATAGGTCAATACCGTTGAAGTTCTTTTTCGGAATATCAAAGATGTTACTGATATTCAGCTTAGATAATAATAGAAAGATTTTTTTAAATATCGCTATTGTTTTTCTGTATTGAAAAAAATAAGATTTGTTTTTCAATATTAAAGGACAATAGCGATTTTTTAAGGCGAATGTGATACGCTCTTGTAATAAAATCTTGATCTAAAAGCTATAAAATTCTAAATTTTAAGCGTAATTACTGGAAATAAATTTTGTGATATCCAACAATTAAAGCTAAATGTTTTCTCGAATATTCAAAATGTCAGTATTCACGGCGCATGCGTCAACTAATCAGGATTGAAAATTACGAATTTTTTTTCCAAATATGCATCGTGTTAGGACCAATAGGAAATTTAATATTTTAATATGAACTCTTTAAGCAGCAATATTATTAAAAAAAATTCTTTAGCTGATATCAAAATAAGAAATTGTTAATAGGGTTAAAATATATATTTGAATATTTTTCAAATTACATTTTTGCTTTTATTATTTCAATTTATATTATTACTTATACGTTTTTTAAATTATATATTTTTATACTGTTATACATTTATAAGAATATTCTTTTAAAAGAAAATTAGAATTGTGTTATTTCCCAAACTTTCGAACATACTGTCTAATGCGTAGGTCATGAGAGAGAACTCTATATACACTGGCTTACAGTGGTCAGAAAATGTGAACTTTTGTCTTGAATTTAACAGTTTTACTGTAAGTATTACCTCATCTTAGTTGAATTATTTGGCGATTTAACCCTGGCATGCATTTATAGAATTCAAAAATCAAATTCGAGTTTTAGACACCATTTTATCCTTTCTAGTTGAAAGAGAACATGGACATATAATTGCACTTGTAGCTCCAATATCTTATATAAAATTTGATTTATTTAAACAACTAAGTTTTTGAGTTATCGCATTTAATATTTCTGAAAATGCAGAATGACAGACAGTCAACTCGTAGTTGGATCTGGCTTAAAGTCTGATATGTGCCTACACTATAGATGTTAAATTTTAACTATCAAATTCTCTTTGTTTAATAATTACCATTTTAGTTTATATTTGAACAGCCGGATATACGAACTTTTACTAAATAAATGTTTCTCAAAATTTGTCAGAAGATTGCAAATTTGCGGTAAAGACTGTATACCAAATTTCACCCATCTAGCTCAAAGCTTTATCTTTGTATCTTTATATGATTTTAACCCATTGGCGTCACATGAAAATATGAAAAAAATGCCCATATCACGGAATTTTTTTTATTTCATATTTATATGTAAAATTGTATAAAAGTAGGAAAAAAAATCCTTTTTGAGCCTTATTTGTTAGCCATTTTATTCAGTGTGGTAATGTTTGAAATGTGGGATGCATACAGGTATATAGTATATAATATGAATGTAGTACATATCATATCATATGCATAGCATGTAGCTGATGCAGCGTATATATAGGCTCCAGTGATAGCGACCAGGAAAATTGAGCGTATATATACGCTAATGATACAAATGAGTTAAACGCGCTTTTCTCCAATGCTATTTTCTAACAGTTTTTTCTTTACATGCTTGTTCAGCGAAAGAGATCATCCACCCGCTGGTGTGGTTTGGAGGGGGGGGGGTGCCAGTTCCGGGATCGTCCTCATCATCTGACCGTGGTTCAAAATGAAGAGGTCCATACCAAAATAGCACAAGTGTTGCTTTAGAGCGGAACGTCAATATAACTAAACTAAAACTAAACTCAATTCAACGAAATAGGTAGGATGGATTATCGATACAAACATGAATATGACAAATTTGGTTTTCTGTTAAAAATTAAATCCGTACGAAAATGTTTGAAAATAAGAGTCAAGGGAAATGATAAGAAATGATACAGTATCTCTTGGACATTTTGTATCAGTTACGTTAAAGCATCAGGTAAAAGTAACTACATCAGTTGACAGAAACTGTTTTTATTATTTATCAATGGCGAAGAGAGAAGTTGCCAAGTTAATATAAAGTAACCGAGTGAAAGCGTGCAGTCGGGTATCAGTATCAATTTTCCCTTGATACAGCAAAACTGGAAACATAAACTCAATCTTGGCCAATCATACTGCATAGAAAATTGTTTGATTCCAAGAGAAAGTCTATATCAGGTACAAAAATATCAAGCAAAAATGCCAGATACAGTCGAAAATCAGTGTCAATCCTCCCGTGGTTCTGTGAAACCAGAAACTTAAATCTAATCTTGGCGTAAGTATGAAAACCAAATCCAAAGAAAAAAAATGATTTATTTTTGATGGAGCAACAATCTGTATTAAGTACAAAAGCATCAGGTACAATTAAGAGTCACTATTAATCTACCCCTGATGCTACAAAGCCGTAAACTCAAATATAATCTTTGCGCAAGTGTGCAAAACATACTCACAGAGAAAATTCTGATGAAAAAATAATCTATATCAGGTACAAAAGTATCAAATAAAAGTATTAGATATAAACGAGTGTCAGTATCATTCTGCCCTTGATGCTGCAAAAACAAAAGAATTAAAATCTAATTATGGCCCAAGTATGAGAATTAAACCCACAGAGAAAACGGTTTAATTCCATGGAGAAAAGAACCTAGGACAATAGTGTCAAATGAAAGAGTCAGGTATAAATGAGAATCAGTATCAAACTGCTCCTGATGTTGCAAAACTAAAAACTCAAATCTAAGCTTTGGAGCGAGATCTATCTCACAGACAAAACGGTTGATTTGCAGTCTATACCAGATTCAAAAGTATCAAATAAAAGCGTCAGGTACAATTGGGCATCATTATCATTCTGCCTCACATACTGAAAAAACGGAAACTCAAACTTAATCTTGGAGTAAGTTGAAAACCAAAATCACAAAGAAAGCGGTTTTATTTCATTGAGAAAATAATATTTATGAGGCACAAAAACATGAAGCAAAAAATTCAGATTTAATTGAGAACTAAATGCTCCTGATGCTGCAAAAACGGAAAATAAAACCAAGCAAGTGTAGGAAATATTGTTGTTGTCACTTATCTCTCATGTCTAGCTGGGCTAGACAATCCCCATGAATCTGAAACATCTAAAATGTGGAAAAACTGTAGAGGGTGCAGGAGGACTCCGTCTTTGTTAACACTCAAACAATCCAAAATCTGGGAAGGGGAAGCGATGTATGCACGTGGTGACATCTTAATAAGTCAGTAACAGGCACTAGACATAAGCGTTTGCTTTTGTCGAATGGATAAATTACAGGAACATCGCAGGTGCGATCCTTGGCCCGAATTCTACCTCAACATGGGCATAATTCCTGCCAAACCAATCATTGCCACATCATAGACCGTGGAATATGAACGTTTAAACAGTTGTCGTGGCGAAACCAACACGATGCTGTCAGATTCACTTGACATGGCAATGAAAGTTGTCAGACTCACATGACGCAGCAGCAAATCTCTTCGTCGCCATAACGCTTGGAGGTTATGAAACAATCTTTTCGCTCACCATAATGCTTGGCCCTATTAAAATCATTCGTCTCTACAAACTCACTGGTAGGGGAGTATTTTGGTGACATCTTAATAAGCCAGTAACAGCCAATAGACATTGGCTTACGCTTTTGTCTAATGGATAAGTTACTGGACTTCAAATCCAAACATCGCAGGTCCGATCCTTGGCGGAATTCAACCTACGCATTGGCCAACACCTACGCCATATGTTGAACACCATTGGGTCTCAAGGTGCTCATTATTAATCTTGTCGAAAATTGGGGTTCCAGTATGACCAGTCGAGAAGGTGAAAAAGCAATATGGTGGAATGTGGATCTAAGCTGGAAGGACCCACCTGGATTTTTTTGCGAAATAACATGAGTGGTTGGGAGAAATTTTCGAAAGCTTGTTCTATTCTATTTTTACCAGGGAAGACATCTTACTAAAGGTGAGCTTCCCTCAATAACTGACCCTCGGGTGGGGCACCCCGAACTGAGGATGAGATGCTTCCGGCATGGTGATTCGATCTCACCAACCTGGGGGGCACAATAAAAGGTGGAGGATTTGACTCCTCCCATAGATGACGGGACTTACTCCCTACTGGAATTGTTGTACCATGGCCGGTGATGACCTATAGGACTCAACCACAGTTCCAGCCAGTGTAGCTGTTGCGTCAGTCCGGTCATTCAGCCTTTGCGTAGTTAATCCGTGTGCCTTAGAGGCGGGTAGGAGGTCAGTGATATGACTTTGAACAATAATTCACCGTCTCCAATAACTTGAGTCCGCATTTTAATTACCTTCAACCCCAACATGGGAGAGTATTTATTGAAAATGTATGATATGACCGGGTGAAAATCCGTCAGCTAGATTTAGCATGTCTAGATTTGTCTGATCTACAACAACACCCTAATTAGAGAAAAGTTTGGCCAGTTTAATTCACAGAAAAATAGGTTTAATTACGATGTAAAAGGAACCTATATCAGGTACCAAAGTATCGGGAAAAGGCATCAAATATAATCGAGAATTAATATCAATCTAACACTGGTGCAAAACCGAAGTATCCGTAAGGCATCCGACTACGATCGAAAGAGCATTTTTGAAAAATTATATTTTTTAAAAACTATTTATTATTTTTAGATGTATTGTCAATTACAAACACTATAAATACAAAAAAAATATTTGAAAATGTAATATATTTTGAGAAATAGGAAAATGTGTAGTCAATTTTAGTGAAATTTAACCAAAACAGTTGACACTCTACACAAAATGGTAATGCAGAAATCCTATTTTTCTTTGTACACAAGTTATCGAATATAAGGATGAATTAAAGGAACCAAAATTGAAGAAAAAGTTTTAGATGCCAAAAAGTTATGGGTATAGATATACAGATATATGCATTTTTTTCAAAAAAATTCTCAACTTAATTTTTATAAAAATACATATAAATGAAAAAGTACTTCCCCAATAATAAAACTATTTATTGCCGATAACATTTAAAACTCCCCCTGAAATTTTTACGTGAATATCTCTATTAGTTTATGAGCTATAATGTTAATGGTGGCGGATTTTTATCAAAATTCAAGTTCTTATAACATTGAACCTAAAGACAAATTTTAGCTAAAAAACATGATTTGTTTAAACCTCTCTTGAGTGTGATTGCAGGCCTTCCTTTCCCTAGAAAATAGAAACTGTTTTGGAAAGAAAAATGTCTGAACTACAAGAAATAAAAAATCGCCAATGTGGTCAATTATCAGTGTTTTGAACGTAGTCGGATACCTTAATCTTGCTTCAGATGTAAGAACCTAAAAATTACACAGCAAACCGTTTAATTCAAATAGGAAAAGAATCTATATCGAACAAAGGAATCAGCACAGAAGTGCAGTTTGTAAAAGCATCAGTTGGAATAGAGAATCACTGTACCCCTGATACAGCGAAACCAGATGTTAATCCAGCCCAGTTCAAGGAGCTTCCAAGAAAAACCATAGAAGAGCTCAAAAAGTTATGCTGTCGATTTCTGCTCTGGGATTTCGAGGAAAAGCAGAGTTTCAAGAGATGCTCACCTCTGATCCGCTGTATGAGGTCCCAGAGCTGTATGGCTTCGTGGAAGGACTGCAGGTTGTCCACCGAGAAGACCAGGATGAAGCCCCTTCCAGATCGGATGCTAAGCTCTCGCATGGCCGGGAAGTTGAGGGAGCCAGCAGTGTCCAAGATCTGGACGGTGTGGAAAGCACCATCTGCAAGCAGAGAGTCAGAGGGGAAATTCTTTCAATGACTTGATGTTAATATAGTTTTTAAAAAAATAATTAATTACTTAAAATTTTCCAATAGTTTTTATTTAGCACCAAATCCGTCTCCAAATGCTCACCAAATTTGTCCCCCCCCACACACATATATCTATCTATCTATCTATATCGATATCCATA
>JAPMOQ010000327.1:20737-39648 GCA_026543055.1 Argiope trifasciata | reverse complement strand
ACACACACACACTTTTATTTTGTAAAGTGTTTATCTATATAAATATAAATAAAGGTCTGTATGTCTCTTATGACTTCCTAAATCGTTCACCCTATTGCGATGAAACTTGGTCAGCTTATTGTTTATGCCTACGAAATGGTTATAAAGATAGAACAATAATCTAAATTAAAAAAAAAAAAATTCGAAACTTAACCGCATCTATTTACCAAAGATTAAACTCCAAATAACCCCGAGGAAACAATAGATTCTGTAGAAATGATAAATCGAAGTTAAAGGTTAATATTTTGTAGCTATAGTACGCAAGTGTCAAGCACACATTCTCAGAGCTAACAACTTTATGACAGGTTATGCGATAATGTTTTGGAGAGACCAACCTTAGGGTTTTTAAATTTTAGCATTTTTCGCAGTAACTATAAAAAATATTGTAGTACAAATAACTTTGCACCATCTTAATTTTCAAAAATTGCCTTTTCAGTTATATTAACGTTTTTATGGTATAAATATATTTTATAAGGTTAATGAATTTCGAAAGAAAATATTTTAATTCCATCTACTAAAATTAAATTTGAGAATACCGAATGAATAATAAACGAATCAAAAGATACAATAAATAGTTTCTTTCATTACCATTCTGAAAGAACAACAAGTTTAAAAATTCTAAAAAAATACACAAATCTAACATATAAAAATGAATGTTTCTTCTTACTTCATATCCTGTCGTACCATTCATCCTCTTTCGATCAAACATTGCCAAATTATTGATTGATTGTACTTAACATTATTTTTTCGGAGGTAGTAACGCGCGGGTACTAGCTAGTTTCAAACAAATTCGGATTCAATTATAAATGGACACAATATGCTGACGTCTGATAATCTCGACATTTATATGTTTCAGTGTAGTCTGCGACCAGCTTTAACATGTTAACAACACTACTAATTGGAAACAATAGCGATGCAATATATATATATATATATATATAACCTAACCGTAGTGGTTAAGCAATAACAGAGTTTCTAAATTTAGCTTCAGACTAGCTTATTGATTTTGAGGTCTCGGAAACTCAAGGCTCGTTTCATCGAACCCAAACTGTGCCGTGTTTCGACATTATATTTATGAAATGGAATCATAGAAAAAAAAAAACTCTGCTTCCAATAAAATTAACAGAAAGGCAAAATAAAACTAAGAAAAATGTACGATCAGCATCGGTATTTGAAAGCAGCTTAGTAAGAAATATTTTCCTTTTAACTTCTAAATCAAAGAGCACTTAAGAAGTTTTAACGAATATTTACTTTTAAATGGGAGAAAGAAAAAATAAAAAGAACTAAATTCGCGATAATGTTTGTTTAAATCGCTTATAAAGAGATTATTGAAGTTTAAAGCAGTGAGCAAATACGAATGGAAAATGAAAAAATAAAGTTGGATAAATTTATTCAATTAATAAAATTATTGGAGCAGTCTGTGAACTTGTTAATGAAAGGGAAAAAAATGCTCTTTATCATTAATTTTAGGCTTAGTTTGACTTTTCAAATTATAAGCTTTGGAATATTGAACTTAAAAAAAAAATTCAAAACAAATTCATGAAGATGTTTTCATCAGGAAAGAAATTTAAATAACAAATAAATAAATAAATTTCCACAAATTTCCTGTAATCATGTGAGAAATCATTATCTCTCTCTCTGTATATATATATATATATATATAATATTCCATGAAAATAACAGCTATGAGGTCATAATTCTACGTCAACCTTTTAAAAATGCATCTGCTGTCAAAGAAGAGTATTTAATGATAAAACAATACTGGTAAAATCAAGTCAACCTTTTAAAACCCGTCTTTTTTTAAAGAAGCATGCATAAAAATAATCCAGTATTGTTAAAATTAAGTAAAAAATATATATACGCGATTAAAAGATGACGATGAAAATTGCTATTTTATGCTTTATTCATTGCTAATACGATTTCGAGTTTTAATATCCATTGCCTACGCTATTTCAAGCTTCAATATTCATTTCCCCCCAATTCCGCGTTTCGATCCCCCCAACCAAAACAACATCATGTTCTCACATGATAATAATAGTTATAATTTTCAATACTGGAAGAAAATATTTAAAAAATTGTTTTCAATTTATAACATTTAGAATTTTTTATTATTTAGCTATAAATCAAGTATGTTTACCAAAAACAATTTTATAAAATGGTGTTTAACTTTGTATAAAAAGCAAATCTCTGTTTGTCTTTTAAATGTATTGAGAACATGCATTGCCTTTTGTAAGTTTTTAAAATATAAAAACTTGGAAAAATTAAATTGTACTGAATTTATTTTTTTCATAATTAATCAAAAAAATGAGTGCAATTTTTCATTTATTAAATACATTTATCAAAACATGTTTACAGATCCTTAAAAATTAATTTTTATATGTTGGAAGTTTCTGTAACTTTGCGATAGTTACATTCAGTGTAAATATTTAGATAAGTATTGTTAGAGCAGGATAGAAAATAATATAAATATTTCTATATGCGAATTAAAATTTGATAATTTTCTATATTGATTTTACATTCAATATTTCACACTTATTCATATTATGCTGTTTATTTTTTTTTTTCATTTATTCATTTAGTTTATTCATCGAAACGCAGTGTCATGTAAAGATGCTTGGGTAACTTTATTTGAGCTAATTTTTACTTTATACTCAATTTCTGTGAATTTCTTCATATTTTTGAGACATTTACTATTCCTTAAAGTATTTTGAAAAAAAAAAATGAATTTTGAATTTAAATTTGCCATAAAAACCAATAAATCAATAATTATTAGTAATAACAATATATAGTTAATAGAATGTACACATAATTTTTGCAAAATAAACTTAGTGAAAAGTATATTTGATACTAAAGATTTAATTTATGAAATACCAATAGATATTTTTGTAATAAGCGTAAAAAATCACAGCGGATGTTGTCTCTGCAAAACTTTCTAACATACTCTCTAATAGCTGTGTTATCCCAGAAAACATGTTGTGTAGAAATGATGTACAATAGTTACGAAACATTAATCTATGGCATGGGTCTAGTATTTTTACCGAATAATTTGTGTGATTTTTGGTGATTAATCCCTAGCGTGTGTTAAGGTATCCGACTACTTTAAAAACACTGGTTATCGACCACATTGGTCAATTTTTCAAATTGTTATTTCTTCTAGTTTAGACCACTCTTTCCAAAACAGTTGATCTTTTTTAGGAAAACGAAGGCTTTACCTATTATCCAGAGTCATCTATTTTTCAGCGAAAATGTGTCTTTAACTTCCATTTTCTCAAAACAAATTTTCATAAAAGTTATCCACCATTAACACGATATCTCAAACGCTAACAGAATTATCTACATAAAAATTTCAGCGTGTGTTTTGCATAACATGGGCCATGAAATGAACCCAAATTTTTATCGTTAATGAAATAGTTTTTCCTTTATAGATATTTTTTTTAAAAAAATAAGTTGTAAATTTAAGGAAAAAGTGCATTTATATGTATATTTTTACCCATCACTTCTTTGCAAGATTTTTCTTCTTCGATTTTGGTTCATTTCATTTATCATTGTATTCTATAACTTGTGTGATAAGAAAAACAAAATTGCTGCATTACCATTTTGTGCACAGTGAGAACTGTTTTGGTTCAATTTCATTAAAATTTACTGTACATTTTCTTATTTCTCAAAATATATTAGATTTTAAAATAATTTGTTGCATATATAGGGTTTTGTGTTATAAATGACAATATATCTAAAAACCATAATTTTAAATAATTTGTAAAAAATTCAATTTTTTAAATTTTTTCCTTCGAACGTAGTTGGATGCCTTAATAGTGACAAAAAATCGAATTTGTTTTTTCAACGTATTTTTCGTAACCAATAGAAAAAAAAAAATTCGCTCAAAGTTACACTTGTGGTCACAAAAATCAGCTACTGAAATTGATATATTGAAGCCATTGCGTTTTGAATTATCACTTTTGTATGTTTTCAGAAGTACAAACAGACAGAGGGTCAACCACTTTCTGAGTTGGACTCAAACTTTGACAAAAATGTATGCTTTAGATATTAAATCTGTGCTAGCCTGTTCAGTTTCCAAAAATGTCGGAGTTGTTTTTACTTTCAGATGAATGTTAACACGATAATTCAAAAACATTGCAGTTTGAATGAATAAAATTGTATTGAGGACATGTGTTAATGAAATTGTAATTTTTTCCAAATCTGATTTTAATGTGTCAATAAAAATGCATTCAAACTGCTATATTACGGAATACAAGCCGGCGTCAGGTATAGGGATAGCACGTCTTCCCGGTGATCTGGGTTTCCCAGGTTCGGACATGGTTGTTCGTCTGTGTTCTGTCTGTGAGTTGTGTGAATGTCCCCCCCTGTAAAAAGGGGTTGTGCAAGCGAATGTGAAGCCTGAAGTAATTAGGTCGTACTGTAGGCCCTAATTGGTGCTACTGAAAAAATGAGAGACGCTCAATTCTCCGACGGTATCTGTCAGCGGGCTTGTGAAGTGTCATAAGTAACAACAACAGAATACAAATCATTTATATGTGAGACTCTGAAAATATAAATCTGAGGGAGGGCCTGAATGTATGGGATATGTGAGGTAGCACGTGAATTAGGAAAATGCGAAAAGGTTTTTGAGAGACTAATTTCGCTGATATCGGTTTAAAGTCTTGTAAGAAATTCCGACCTCTACCGAACAGTTAATAAAGAGCATCATTGGTTTTTTCCAATAAGTTCTCATTACGTTTCTGTCGTATATACGTGGCAATATATCTGTCCTCTCTCACTCTGGAAGGTATGAAACGTAAATATGCGTCAAATATTCGAGTTATACTTTTTTAATGATTAAAATACTTTCTGCGCACTACTTATACAAAAAAGCAGAAAAAAATGCTTTTCATATTTAGAAGATGACTGAACAACTATGGAATAGCAAAATAATAAACCATTTATTAATTTAAGACACTCAATTCGCAACTACAAAATTGTGGTTATATTATTGTACCAGTTTGAATGAACTCAGATTCGTGCATTTTGATTTTATTACTATAATTAAATTTGCTTGAATTCTAATATTACAATAATTAAATTTGTTTGAATTCACTATGAGAATTTGTTTGCAATATGCCAAGATGTGAAGAACCTGCTTCTTCAGGCAGGCTGTTAAGCAGCATTTCACACACATTTTGACGAGCAACAAAATCGCGTTTCGTTACTTCTTGCACAACAGCCAATTTATAGGGATGAAATGGAAGGTCTTGATGGAGAATTCATTGAAGAGTAGTGTTGGAAATTCCCAGAACAGCTGCGTGTTTGCGAGTCGAACGCAGAACTGACTGCCTCCACTCTTTCGACATTTTCCTTAGCTCTGGTGGCCCGTTAATGTCCATTTCTGGGTTTAGCGACCCTCCTGAAAAGACGACAGAATCGAATGACGGCCAAGAAAGTGTCTGTGAGGAAGAATTTCAGAGAGAGCGCGGAAAGCACGTTGCATAGCAACAAGTGAGAGAGCGTTAAAAAAGAAGCCCTCGACGGCGAAGATAAGAGCATTTTGGCAATACACTAGAAGTGGAAACAAATTTGGTGACTTTCACCTCTAGTAGCGCTACCTATCCCCTTTCTACCCACCTAACTCAGCACTTGAGAGTTTTTTCAAAATAAGTACGTTTCTCTGGCCCACTCTGTATCAATTCGGTGCATAGAATCTTTCAACATAGATGTCTTTGCTTAGTAGCTATCGTGTTAACTTATATTTGAACAGCCGGACAGACGAACTACCTCTAAACAGATTCTACTCAAAACCTGTAAATTTAGGACATAGACCGTACTGCAAATTTCATTGGCCCAGCTCAAAACGTTTTTATTTTTGTGTCAGGCAGAGAGACGGAAATTTTTCAAAAATTGGTTTTCCGAGCACAAGAGGGTCTAAAACATGGAGAAAAATAAAATTTTCTGTTCGAATTTTTTGATAAATTACTAGAGTTAGTCGATGCTATGTATAGAAGCAAGAATAATAGTCAAAATTCCTTTGAAACATTTTGAGTCAATCAAAACAAATAATGATGATGCCGTGTCCGTGTAACACGGAAAAGTGATGCAATTGGTTCTGAGGGCAAAGACCCCTAAGCACCCAGAGGGCAGAAGTCAGACTTCTAGCTCAAATGAAAGTGACACATTCACTTGCACAATCCCTTTTTAAAAGGGGACTCATTTACACATATCACAGATAGAACACAAGGGAAGAACAACCCTGCCCAAACCAAGACTCAAACTCAGATCACTGCGAAGACACGAACCTCTAAGTCATGACGCAGGCATTAAAATAGAATATATATAAAAATGTATTTATAAAAACTGAAATATAAAAGATAAATCAAAATGAAGGAGTAACGTAAAAAATTTCAATGGATATTGTAAAATAATGCATAACAAGAAATTTCAAAGCAAATAATCATATTTGAGCGAATTCAATCTATATATCCAACTAATAATTAAAATTAACTAATGTTGTATTTCTTCCAAAAGATAAAAATACAAAGTATATTCCGCCGTTTCAAAGAAATATCTCAAAACTTAAAATACAATTTCTTTACAACCGCTCTTTATTACTACAGTCGTAATCTTCCGCTACAAGTTAATTATTTAATCAATTATGTTGTATTTGAAGAGGCAATTTACCTTCCTTTTAAACAGCACTTTACAGGTGTCATATAAAGGTCATTTATCATCTTTGTTTAAGAGTTTAGTGTTGTTCCAATTTCCAAACCTTTATGCAAATATTTTAGTCACTTGAAATGTTTAGCATAAAATTCTAAACCATTTGCTTGTTTTACAATAAAAATATTTGTAAACAGTTTTGACAGTTCCTTTTAAATAATTTATTTCAGTGAAGCTAAATATTTTATTTGAATGAGCCCTGATTCTTAATTAGAATTGAAATTAAGATTATTTTTATGAGTTATATTTAAATAAATATTGTAGCATTTGAGGGTGGGGGAAAAAGTTAAATTTCCCATCCAAATATTTTCGATAAAATAATAATTGCTTTAGATGTTGTATAATGTTTATAAAATTTTGTGCATTATTTTCTAATCATAATTTTTCTGTAAATATTCTTCTTTTTGTGAGATCAAATTATATGATATATTTAATAAAAATTTTGAAATATTAAACAAAACATTCACTTATTTAATTAAAGTCATTTCAGGAATGCATAAAACGCCAGTCGAATTGACATACAAAGGTTACAAAATATTAGTCTTTGGTACTATTTTGGGATTTTTGTTGAATTCGCCATGTGACCTGTGGCTAGTGTTTTGGTGATTAATCCTTGGCATGTAATTAATACTATTACACTGAATGAAAAAATCAAAATCAAATGCAATATTTTATTAATTCCCAAACTGCATATCACAAATCAGTTCTTGGTCGGTTGAAGCAAACTTTTGCATGTACATTTCTATAATTTACAAAAATGTAATACATGCTTAAAATCTTTATTAAATCACATAGTAACAACATTACGAGTAACGCAAAACCCAAACAAGCGACCTGTGAATGATATTAAATGAAAAAGCAAAACAGTTGTGCAATATACGGATGATTTTAACTCTCTTGCTCCGAAGATAATCTTAGCTCAAGCACTATGGTGGTGTTTTTATAACTCAGTAACATCCACTGGACATGGGTGATCACTTTTGTGTAGTGGCTATGTTACACGGATACGAATTATAACATTGTAGGTTAGATCCGTGGTAGTAACAAATCTCTACATTGGCTCAATATCACAATACTATTCGCTACATTGGTGACCTTGAACGATAAATATGCTCTTCATTCACTATAACTCTAGACTTGACAAGCAAGTTCTTCACTCGCCATAACGTTTGGCTCTATAAAATCGTTCGCCTCTTTGGACTCATTGGTGGGGAAGTATTCTGGTTATATCTTAATAAGCCAGTAACAGCCACCAAACATGAGCGATAGCTTTTGTGCAGTGGTTATGTTACACGGCTACGAACCATAACATCGCAGGTTCGATCATTGGCAATATCCAGCCTCTACATTGGTGCGATACCAGAATACAATTCGTGACCTCGAACAATGAATAAGCTCTTCGCTCGCCATAATGCTTGGCGCTATCAAAACACGTTCCTCACTCTCAAGGCATCTAGGGATGCAATTGGTGACCCCAGCGCATATCGGAGCATGCGCAGGAGCTCTTATAAAGAGCGTCGTCTAAGATCTGATACCTGTTGAATTCTTCTAGTACAGAAGAACCATTAACTCCGTCAAGAGCAAAAGACCGGGGCTACTCACAGAGGGTGTGGTTCTACTCAATGGTACAGCGCGTCCACAAGCCTCCAGGATCACACTCGGTGAACTGGCCAAGAGTTAGCAGTTCGATCATCCTCCATACAGCCCGGACATCTCACCTTGCGATTATCATGCGTTTGGTCTCCTGAAAAAACATCTATAAGGGAAGCGGTCGTTTAAACTAAGAACTGAAAGACGCTGAAGGATTGGGAAGTCACTGTCCCAGGAATTCTGGGAACAAGGAATTTTTCGGCTAGTTAATGAATGGGATCGTTGTGCTCAGACCTATGGTGTATACTTTAAATAAAGTCATCATTTGTACACATAGTATTGTTTCGTATCTTTTTTTTTGAACACCCCTTGTATGTATAAAAGATTTGAATGATGTGATATAATAATTTTAATATAATTTCATAGCTTTATTCTTTAGAAGAAGAGAAAGTAAACTATCAACTGTTCAAAACGCGAAATTTAATTAAATATTCTGTAGAACAAGAGAAAAAAATATCAGCATTCCTTAGAGCAAAATTTAATTAAATATTCAATTAATTAGTAATTAGTTGAAATTTTATCACTTTCTGTAGTAAATTCGGAACAAATTATTTTACAGGAAGTATTTTAATACTTTATAAATTTCGAAATTCTACTTTCTTTAAACTCGTTTTTGCATAATGCATGGATCAATTTATATTAATTCTTTTAAATTTCAATGTAAACGAGTTTGAAATACAATAACAATAAAAGCAATCTACTTTATCATTATTTCTTGGAATTATTATTATTAATTTTTATAAAAATTGTTTTAAAGTAGGTGCTTAAACGTGCCGAAAAGAATTGATGTACTCTTCATTTTTGAGTGATCAGATCCTAAGAGTATTAAAAAAAGTGACGTGGTTTAATAAAAGGATTGAATATTTTCTCACAAATTATAATTTATACAAAATTAATTATTAATGAAAAATATTCTAAATAAAATTAATTAAGTTATGAAAAAAAATCAGATATATCATCTAGTTATGAATAAATGATTTATTGTTTATCTCAATTTCCAAGATTTTGTACATAGCTTTAAATAAACAATTTTTTTACTATCAATTTTTATGGCAAAAAAATAATAAAATATAAGTCAATTAAAAGTACTTTTATTTTTAATAGAGAAAAAAATTGAATTAAAATATTTAATCTTTAATTTCAAATGAATAATTCTTTATAAATTTAATTTAATTATAAATATGATAAATATGCAAACATTAAGTAATATTAGTATTTTTTTTCATGCAATTAAAATGAAAAACATTGTTCAAAATATCGATACTATTTAATGATTCCCACTATCTTATCTATTTCCTCTCATAGAATGACTAGTTTATGTAACTTATTTTCATAACTACTGAGCTAACTTTAAGGTATCCGACTACGTTGAAAAACTGGTTATCGACCACATTGGAGCATATTTTTTTATTGTTATTTCTTGTAGTTCAGACTTTCCTCTTCCCATAACAAGTTATCTTTTATAGGAAAAGGGAGGCCTGACCCATCAAACAGGGTCACATATTTTTTCTACTAAAATTTATCTTTAACTTCCCTTAATTCAAAATTTAAATTTTCATAAAAATTCTCCACCGCTAACATGATATCTCAAAACCTAATAGAGATATTGACAAAAACATTTCAGCGTGTGGTTTAAATAATATGGGCAATGAAATGAACCAAAAGATTTATTGTTGGCGAAATGCTTTTTCATTTATGAGTGAATTTAGAAAAAAAATCAGCTGTGAATTGATGGAAAAATGCATATATACGTATAGTTTTACACATAACTTTTTTGCATTTCAAGATTTTTCTAAATTTTGCTCCATTTCATTCATCATTATATTTCATAACTTTTGTACAAAGAAAAATAGGACTGCTGCATTACATTTCTGTTTGAAATGTTAAAAGTTTTGATTAAATTTCATTAAAATTTACTACAAATTTTACTACTTCTCAAAATATATTATATTAAAAAAAAAATTGGTTGTTTTTATAGTATTATAACAATGCATCCGAAAACCATAATTCTAAATATTTTTTTGTAATTCAAATTTTTCAAATTTTTTTCTTCGAACGAAGTCGGATACCTCCATAGTTCAAATAAAATATTAGTTGCAAAGTTAGTTTCTTTTTGTGTGTGTATGTCTACATATATTTCTTGGAACTTTCCAGAATATTTTAATTCTATAGAGATTAATGCAAGCTAATATTTATGATAGTCTATGGAGAAAATATTCGCGAGGAATTTGAATTTCGTTTAGTAAATTTACAGATTATTTAAATGAAAATTCCTGTATGAGTTATATTTAATTAAGAGCAGTGATTATCGATTGAGAAAGCCCAATGTTAATTTAATAATTGAGAAAAAAATTGAGAAATTTATCATTAGATTTCGACCAATACCGTTTGATAATACTTTATTCAATTGAATAAGTATCGATTCAAAAAGTATTAAATTAATTTGATATGTAAAAAAATTCGAAGTTTCAAAAAATATTATTAGATAAATATCCTTTGATAATAAGTCATTTAATTAAATAATTATCGATGCAATAAATACAATACTAACTTAATACTTTTTATAAAATTGAAATTTATTCCTACATTACGATTCTTACTGCTTAATAATACTTCATTCAATCAAATAATCATTGATAGAACAATTAACATGTTAACTTGAAAAGTAATGAAAAATGAAGTTTCGAAAATTATTACTAGATTACGATCATTATCGTTGAATCATACTTCAAATAATTATTGACACAATAAGTACTATATTAACGTAATAATTAAAAAAAATGTTTTGAAAACTATCACTACATCATGATCATTATCATTTAATAAAATTTTATTCAATTAAATAATTATCTATTCAACAAGTACCATTTAAATTTGATTTTTAAGAAAAAGTTTTGGAAATTTGAATATCATAATTAGATTACGATAAATACCTTTTAATAATACTTCATTCAATAAAACAACATAGTAAATTATTGTCATAAGATTATTGGCATGCTAACTTGATAATTAAAGAAAATTTGAAACTTCAAAAGCAATCAATAAATTACCATCAGTGCCATTTAGTGATTCTTCATTCAATTAAATAATTGTCAACAAAATAAGTATCTTGTTAAGTTGGTAATTAAGAAAAAAATTGAAACTTTGAAAATTATCACTAAATTGCGATCATTACCATTTAGTAATATTTCATTCAATTAAATAATTATCGATTCAATAAGTGCCATTTTAATTTCATGATTAAAAGTTTCTGAATTTTAGAAAATTACCACTAGATTACGATTATTGCCTTTTGATAGCAAATACTCTATTGAATTAAATAAGTTTCGATTGAAGTGCAATTTTAACTTGATAGTTAAAACAAAATTTAGAGCTTTGAAAATTATCACTAAATTTCATTAATAACCATTTAATAATACTTAATTCGATTAAATAATTATAGACTCAATATGTATCATGCTAATTTCAGAATTATAAGAAAATGGAAACTTAAAAAATTATCACTAGATGTATTGATTACCCTTTAATAACACTTAATTCAATTAAATAATTATAGATTCAATATGTACCGTGTTAATTTGATAATTATAAGAAAATTGAAACTTAGAAAATTATATCTCTAGATTATATTCATTAACCTTTAATAACACTTAATTCAATTAAATAATTATAGACTGAATATGTGCCATGTTAATTTGATAGTTGAAAAAATTTTGATGCTTCGAAAATTATCACTAGATTACAATCATTATTGTTGAATCATACTTCATTCAATCAAATATTTATTGACCCAATAAGTACTATATTAATTATTAGTACTTATAATTTTAAATTAGTAATAATTTAATACTAATTAGTAATAATTTTAAGTAAGTAATAATTAAGTAATACTTTTAAATTATTAATAATAATAAATTGTTTTGGAAATTATCACTACGTTTTAATCATTATCATTTAATAATATTTTTTTCAATTAAATAATTATCTATTCAACAAGTACCATTTTAATTTAATAATTAAAACAAAATATGGAGCTTTGAAAATTATCACTAAATTATATTAATGACCATTTAATAATACTTAATTCAATTAAATAATTATAGACTCAATACGTACCATGCTAGTTTGATAGTTAAAAGAAAATCGAAGTTTCGAAAATTATCACTAGATTATATTGATAACACTTTAATAATTCAATTAAATAATTATAGACTCAATATGTACCGTGTTAACTTGATAATTATAAGAAAATTGAAACTTAGACAATTATCAAAAGATTATATTAATTACCTTTTAATAACACTTAATTCAATGAAATAATTATAGACTCAATATGTGCCATGTTAATTTGAGAATTAAAAAAATTTTGATGCTTCAAAAATTATCACTAGATTATATTCATTACCCTTTAATAACACTTATTATTTATAACACAATTAAATAATTATAGACTCAATATGTGTCATGTTAATTTGATAATTAAAAATTTTTTGATTCTTTGAAAATTATCGATGATGACCATTTTCGCGTAATAATAATAATTCATTTAAAACACAACAATCAATTTATTTTCTGGAAATTGCTCCAACCCCACCAATCCACTAATCACAATATTAACGACCATCAAATAATACGTGCCATACCATCACACAATTAACAGAACACGAAATGTACCATTTACTTCAAAGAGTTCCCGATCTTAAGCACCCCGTAAGTGCGATCAGCGGCTCAAACAAACGCCCCCCAATTCCTTTAATTCGAATCACACTCCAAACAGGTACCAAAATGAGGTGGAGGGATTGAGTCCTTCTCCCGGCAACCCTCTCTAGAAGACGCTTTTCACATTGCTCCGGTGAACTTTTATGATCGGCGGGTTGCTGTTGGGGGGGGGGGGGGGGAGAAGGGAAAGGAATAGCAGTTGGGAGGGGGATATTGATTTGAAAAGTCTTTCACGTGTTTTACCATCATTGTGTATCGGACCGCATGCCGAGTGGCACATTTTGCTGCGTCCTGAGACACGGCGTTTCAAGCTGTTGTGTTTCAGGTGAAATGTCTAGTGGGTCACCATGTGTTGGAAAACGTTTATCGATGGCTCAAGGATTTTTGGTTTGTAAAGAGGGAAATTTTAAAAATGTCCTGAAGTTGTGACAAAGGAAGATGAATATTGTTTCTTTAGATGTAAAAACTAAGAGCACAAAGCTGAGTAATCGAATGGTTAAACGGAGAAAGGATTTTTGTATTTACAATCATTACACAATATATCATTGTATTTACAATCAATACGCAATATATCAATGCTAAAAACAGCTAATCATTGCAATATATCCGGTGCTGTATTGTGAATGAAATATGAGTTTCATTGATAAATTGTGTAAAGATAGTTAATACAACAATTATTTCCCATTTTAATCATTCCATTGATTTTAAAGTTTAGAAATTCTGAAAACCAAGTTATATTTTGGTAAATGTTTTTGCACTGAAATACTGTATAATAAATGTAAATTCAATGTTTTTGTTGCAAATAACGCATTTCATTTATATCAACTCAAATAGGTACAACATTTTAGAAATCTTGCATTTGTGGCGCATTCTAATGAATAATTGTTGCATTTATATATTGTGTAATAAATATAAAACATTTTGTTACATTAATAGCTCTTTTTTATGCATACCCATTGAACTAACAGGAAATATTAGCTCTTCAGAATTAGGGGCATGCACATAATGAAAATGTGTATCATTGATTAATTGTGTAATGAATGCAGAAAATTTTTTTTTTTACCAATCACTCTTTTCCCGTATGTAGCGGAAAGCATGCCAAGTGGCACATTCTGCTGCGTTCTGAGACACGGCGTTTCAGGCTGTTGTGCTTCAGTTGAAATGTCTGGTGGGTCACTATGTGGTGGGAAACGTTTATCGATGGCTCAGGGATTTTTTATTTGTGAAAAGGGAAATTTTAAAAAGGTCCTGGAGCTGTGGCAAAGGAAGATAAATATTTTTTCTTTAGATGTCAAGACTAAAAGCAACAAGCTGAACAATAGAATGGTTAAAAGTAGAAAGAATTTTTGTATTTACAATCATTACACAATATATTATTGTATTTACAATCATTACACAATATATCATTGTTTTTACAATCATTACACAAAATATCATTGTATTTACAATCATTACACAATATATCAATGCTAAGAACAGCTAATCTTTACAGTTTATCCGGTGCTATAATGTGAATTGAATATGTGTTATATTAATATAATGTGTAATGATTGTAAATATAAAAAAAATTCCACTTTTAACCTTTTATTGATTGGAAAGTTTAGAAATCCTGAAAATTCAAGGTATATTTTTGATAAATATTTTTGTATTGCAATATTGTATAATGAATGTTAATTCAATTTTTTTCCTCAATAACTCTTTCCCCGTATACACACACAACTGAGGCAGGAAATTTTAGAAATTTTGAATTTAACTTGTATTATAATGAATAATTGTTGCATTGACATAATGTTTAATGAATGTAAATACAATTTTTTATTAATAGCTCTTTTATATGTATACCCGTTCAACTGACAAGAAATATTAGCACTTCAGAATTCAGGTTGCGCATATAATGAAAATTTGTAGCATTGATTAATTGTGTAATGAATGTAAAAACATTTATTTTTATCATTGACTATTTTCCTGTAAGTAGCGGAAGGCATGCCAAGGGGTGCACTCTGCTGCATCCTGAGGACTTGGCGTTTCAGGCTGTTATATTTCAGGTGAAATGTCTTCACCATGAGGTGGGAAACGTTTATCGATGGCTCAGGGATTTTTGGTCTGTGAAAAGAGAAAATTTTAAAATGTCCTGGTGTTGTGGCAAAGGAATGTTTTTTTTTTCTTCTTTAGATGGCAAGACTAAGAACGGCAAACAATTACATGAATACCATGGGGTTTTAAAAAATTTAATAGGAATCTTTTCTGTAGTTGGAGTCTAATTTTAAGATGTGTCCTTTAAACTGATTGTACTTTGATTTTATAAAAACAAAACGTGGTTTCTATTTTGACCTAAAGGAAATATTTTATTTAATAGACCATTTGGCAATAAACACTCACCACTTGTTTGGCACAGCATGGCCAGCTTTGGCCCTTGCGCCATAAAAATCCAAACATCCATCCATCCGTCCAAACAATCGTTATATGAGGACAGCTAATCATTACAGTATCTTACAATGCTAATCATTACAGTACAATTTTGCGAATGGAGTATGAGTTGCATTGATATAATGAGTAATGATTGTAAATACAAAAATTCTTTCCCCTTATAACCATTCTACTGAGAGAAAATTTTAGAAATTCTGAAAATTCAGGGTATATTTTAATGAATAGTTGTTGCATTGACATATTCTGTAATAAATGTAAATACATTTCTTATTAATAGCTACCTCTTTTCGTGTACGCACATTCAAATGAGAAAAGACATTAAAACTTAAAAATTCGGGGTATGCGCATAAGGATGAATATTTGTTGCATTGATTAATTGGGTAATGAATATCAACTCAATATTTTTATCAATAATTTTTTCCACAAATACACACTCAACTGGGACAGGAAATTTTAGAAATTTTGAATTTGAAGTGTATTCTAATGATTAATGGTTGCATTGATATATTGTGTAATGAATATAAAAACAATCTTTTTTATTAATAGCTCTTTTTATGTATTCCTATTCAACTGACAGGAAATATTAGCTCTTCAGAATTCGGGGTATGCGCATAAGGATGAATATTTGTTGCATTGATTAATTGGGTAATGAATATCAACTCAATATTTTTATCAATAACTCTTTCCCTGTTTACCATGCAACTGACAGAAAATTTTAGAAGTTTAGAATTCGGTAAATATTATGACGAATATTTATTGCAGTGATATATTGTGTAATGATTGTAAATACATATTTTTTATTAGTAATTCTTTTCCCTATACCCATTTAACAGACTGAAAATTTTAGAAGTTTAGAATTCTAGATATATTCTGATGAATATTTGTTGAATTAATATATATTGTTTAATGAATGCAAATACAATCTTTTTTTTCTCATCAATAACTGTTTCCTCGTAAACTAATTCACTCGATTGGAAATTTTAGAAATTCAGAATTTGGGGTAAATTATTACGAATAATTGTAAAATTGATGTATTAAGTAATGAATGCAAATACATTTTTTTTTATCAATAACTCTTTTCCGGCATACCCACTCAAGTCAGCAGAAAATTTTAGAAATTTTGAACTTGAGGAGTATTATAATGAATAACTGTTGCATTGACAAATTGTGTAATGAATGTAAACACAATTTTTTATTATGTATACCCATTCAACTGACAGGAAATATTAGAACTTCGACGTATGGATAAAATGATGAAAATTTGCTGCATTGATTTATCGTGTCATGAATGTAAATACAAATTTTTTATCAATAACTATTTCACTCTATATCCATTCAACTCACAACTAATTTTTGAAGTTTAGAATTCGGTGAATATTATGATGCATATTTGTTACATTAATATATTGTGTAATGATATGGTTCTGAAAACAACTTTCTAAATTCAACAGCTGTTTTCCTATAAACCAATTAAACTAAGAGGAAATTTTAGAAACTCAAAATTCAGGCTATATTAGGATAAATATGTTCTACATTCCTATGTTGTGTTATGAATGTAAGTACAAATTTATTTATTAGTAACTTTTCCTCCTATTCACATTCAACAGACTGAAAATTTTAGAAGTTCAGAATTCCAAGTATATTTTGATGAATATTTGATACATTTATATATTGCGTAATGAATGCAAATTCATTTTTTCAATAGCTCCGTATATCCATACCCCTGATTGGAAATTTTAGTAATTCCGAATTCGGGTAAATTATGATGAATATTTCAGGATTGATGTATTATGTAATGTTTGTACAGGGTGATCAGTGAATAAGCCCCGATTTCAAAATTAAATATCTCTACAAAAAAGATCGATAGAATTATGCGGTAAGCTGTACGTTTATTAGCAAAACTGTAAAAATGCTGTACAAAAGTTAGAAAATTTTGTTACAAAAATCGTTAACAGATGGTGCTCTGCGCTGAAAATTCTTTCTCTGAAAACAGTCTTAAAAAAACAATAAAGTGATGCGGTCTTTGCAATCAAAATACAATTTTTTCAAAATATTCAAAGTTTGAAACAATGAGATAGCGTAATTGAACAATGAAATTTGACAATGCAATGTCAACGGAAATGTTGTTATACAATATATATTACAATATATATGCAATATATATTACATGCAACTCCAATCAGCGTTTCAAACTCATCTAGAGTGGCAGGATTGTTTCTATAGACAGTTTCTTTCAATTCTCTCCACAGAAAGAAGTCACAAGGAATCAGATCGGGAGTCTGTTTCATTTTTGATGCGTCTATGGGCATTGTGATGAGAGTGCCATCTGTTAAAGATTCTCGTAACTGAATTTTCTAAGTTTTTGTACAGCATTTTTATAGTTTTGCTAATAAAAGTACAGTTTACCGCATAATCCTATCGATCTTTGTTGTAGAGATATTTAATTTTGAAATCAGGGCTTATTCACTGATTACCCTGTGAATACAATTTTTAATCACTAACTCTTTTCTTGTACACCCATAAAACTGACGGAAATTTTAAAAATTTAGAATTCGGGTGAGAATTATAATATAAAGAAAAAAGAAAAGTATCTGGAACAAAATGTAAACAATAAACAAGTAAGAGTGTATTGAAATGTTTTTATGGGGAGAAAGTACAGGTTTTTATTATCCAAAGTTCGGCATCTATAATTGTAATCGCTCTATAGAGTAAATACTTCGCCTTGCTTGAATCATCTAACTCTTTTCAGCAATAAAGGAGATTAAAGATAAAATTTATCCCTAAGCATTTCCTAATCTTATTTTCCCTTAATCTTATTTCCACTCCTAATGTAATAGAAATGTAAGATACTGGTTAAAGGGAGTGTGAAAGAGAATATTTTTAAAGAGTCATTAATGGATAACAGCCGATAGAAAAGATTATCGAATCTCAACTTGAAGGTGACATTGATTAAATCAGTGGGAGTTGTCTTCCCAAAACTTTCTCGCAACCATTTTCTTGTCATGACGATTTGAAAGATTTATTAAATCTATTGCGTCATCTTTGGAGTGTTATGGCATATTGTTAATAGTACGTATTTATAACTGGAATTTATGTTTTAGACATGATTTTATAAACTAATTAAAAGAAACAATACCATGCACAAAACTGCACTTGTATCACAAAATCCCATACCAAATTTATATTTTAGAGATTGTATTTTTGAGCTATCGCTTTTACGTATTTCTGAGGGTGCAAGCCGACAAACGACTAACCCTATTTTGGTATAGACGTTTTTGACATAGACAAATTTGAGTGGTGTCTACACTAGAGAGGTTAAATCTGTGAACCGAATTTTGTTTTTGTTCGAACAGCAGGACAGACAGGCTTCA
>JAPMOQ010000327.1:0-14164 GCA_026543055.1 Argiope trifasciata | reverse complement strand
GGTTACTGAATCAGGGATGAGTCGGTCTCTGATTTGGATTTAAATTCTCACTTGTGGATGGATGAATGAGTTCGAGCGTCCTCTAAAAAGGGTTGAGTCGCGTGTGTTCGAGCAAAACCGTACTTTCATTTAAAACGGTGCTCGTTCGCAACGAAAGGCTCACACTTCTGCCTTCATTCGAAAGAACTACACTCATTCGGCTTGGTATGACCAAGGGGCATTAGACTGACCCGACTTATTGCTGTTATTAAATTTATTTACAACATTTTTTAATATTTAATATTATTAATTTTTATAAGGATTAGTTTTGAAGTAAATTTGTACCACCATTTTAAATTTGACGGTAAACATTTTCCTCTCGCTGTACATATTTTTACATTCGAATAGATTTTATTAATTTAAATGTTCTTTTAAATAGTATTTTATTTAAGTTCAGGTCAAATTAGAATAATTCACCCTTTAGTGTACAAAAGTCCAATTCAATCGATATTTTTGTGCAAATAATTATCTCCCATTACTTGTCTACATTAATTACTACTACATTAATTATCTCCCATTTGCGAGTGCACCAGCCACCACCACACACAGGGTTTGGTTTGGTTTGGTTTTTTTGGCACAAGGGCCATAGATTTGACCATGCTGCGCCAGACTAAGTGAAGTTTTTTCAAGGTAAAAAGGTTGAAATTATATGATACAATTTAAAATTTGAAAAAAAAAAATGATTGATACAATTTGAAAAAAAAAGACTAAATGTGTGAATAAAAACCAATAGATTTTAAAAAGGGTAAGAGGTTATCATGGGGCGTTTTTCCAAGTAAAGCAGATAAATCAATATTATTAGATTTAAAAAAATGTAAACGCTGTGTATCAAAATTTGAGCATTCAGAAAGCACAAGTTGGACGGACACAGTGCATTTGCACCGAGAACACATTGGAGCTTGTTCTCCTAAAAGCAGATGACGATGCGTGTACCGAGTATGAGCTAGTCTCAATCTGGTGAGAACTGTATCCGTTTTTCTATTCATTTCTAGCCCACAATCCAAGTCATGCAAATTCAATTATATACCAACCATATTATGCAGTCTCTCCTAAATTTGAAATGTATTTATTTCAATCATTTCTTTCAAAAATATTTAAATCAACATACTAATTATTGTTATTTTATTTATTAAAATTATTTACACATTATTATTATTATTTAGTATTATTAATTTTATAAGCATTATTTTTTAAGTAAATGTGTGCCACCATTTTTTAATTTAACGGTAAACATTTTTCTCTTGCTGTAAAGATTTTAACATCTGGAATTTATTAATTTCAATGTTCTTTTAAATAGTACTTTAATTAAGGTATCTGACTACGTTCGAAACAATTTTTTTTGAAAAATTTGATTTATAAAAAAATATTTTTTGGTTTTTAGGGGTATTGTCAATTATAAACACTATAAATAAAAAAAAGTATTTGAAAATATAATAGATTTTTGTAAATAGGAAAATTGGTTTTAAATTTTAGTGAAATTTAACCAAAAAGTTTAACACTCTATATAAAATGATAATGCAGCAATCCTATTTTTCTTTGTACGCAAGTTGGAGAATATAATGATAAATGAAATGAACTGAAATCTAACAAAAAACTTGAAATGCAAAGAAACAATGGATAAAAATATACATATATATGCATTTTTTTCATAAATTCCTAAGTTAATTTTTTTAAAAACACCAATAAATGTGAAAGTGTTTCACCAACGGTAAAACTTTTATTAATTTCATTGCCCATATCATTTAAAACACGAACTGAAATGTTTATGAAAGTACCTCTTTTAGTTTTGGAGATATCATGTTAGCGGTGGAGAATTTTTATGAAAATTTAAATTGAAGTGAAAGACAAACTGATTAATACGTTTTGCTTAAAATTCCCCTGGATAATAAGTTAGACCTTCCTTTTCTTAGAAAAATAAACTGTTTTGGAAAGAGGAACGTTTGAACAAAAATAAATAATAAAAACTTGGCAATGTGATCCATAAACATTTTTTTAACGTAGTCGGGTACCTTAACTTCTCGTCAGATTTGAGGGGGCCGCGGTGGCCTGGTGGTAAGGTCTCGGCTTCGGAACCAGAGGGTTTCAGTTCGAGACTCTATTCCACCGAAGATCCTTCGTGTGAGAGGGTCTCTTGTACGTTAAATCTGTCAGGCCAAACGTCCTCCCGCTGATGTGGCGTGGTGTGGAGAGGATGACACCTCAGGTGTCATCCTCGACATCTGACTGTGGTTCAAAATGACGAGGTCAGTCCCAAAATAGCCCTAGTGTTGCTTTGGAACGAGTCGTTACTATAACTAAACTCAACTCAACCTCAGATTTGAATTATTCAGGCTTCAGTGCATAACAATTCGAATCAATCGACATTTTAATGCAAATCATTATCTCCCATTACTTCACTCAGAATAATAATAATAATAATAAATTATGCGGTCGAGGTAGCCTGGTTGGTAGAGCATCAGTCTAGGAGTGTAAAGCTACCGAGTTCTGTCCTCGCCTTTGCCAATTACCACCTTGTTAGCTAATGGCAGCTGAGGCACGTTAAATAGCCTGTGACTGCCAAGTTCCCATTACGAATGATGCCTCTGAATCAGCGATGAGTCGGTCTCTCGCTTTGGGTCTAAATTCTGACTGGCGGATGGATGAATGAGTTCGACCATCCCCTAAAACGTGTTGAGTCATGTGTGTTCGAGCAAAAAGTCGCACTTTCACCTGAACGGTGCTCGTTCACAACGAAAGGCGCACACTTCTTCCTTCATTCGAAAGAGCTCCGCTCATTCAGCTTGGTATGACCAAGTGGCATTAGATCGACCCGACCTGACTAATTAATGTTATTTAATTTATTAAAATTATTTACAACGTTTTTTATTAAATAATTATTAATTTTTATAAGCATTTTTTTTCATGTAAATTTATGCCACCGGTTTTAATTTAACAATAAACATTTTACTCTTGCTATACAGATTTTAACCTGAATTTTAGTAATTTCTATGTTATTAAACTTTGAAATTACTAAAAAATAGTATTTCATTTAAGAAGTATTTAAATTAGATTACTACTTAAATAGTATTTTGATTAAATTCTCGTCAGATTAGAATTATTCGAGCTTCAGAGTATAACAACCCAAATCAACCAACATTTTTAAACAAATCATTATCTCCCATTACTTCACTCAGAACAATAGTAATAATAATACAATACAGCTATTGTCTTTTGAATGATAAAAGTTTTTCTACTTAAAATAATTAACAAGAACATTTAATACAAAGAAAAAATAACAACAAGAACACTAAGAAGTAATTGGCTAAACAATGTACTTAATATAAATCTAATTTCATTCTGGAAAAAAAATGTAATGAGCGAATTGCCTGTTGGATAAAGAATCTAACAATCCATTGGCCTCAATTTTCTTCAGTAGCTTTTAACTGTTCAGTTACTTAGTTGATATATTTTCCTCTTGGTTTGGACAGATTCCAGACTCTCTGTTTCAATCGATCAAATGCATCAATCTCATCTGACAATAACCTTAAAAAGCTTTGGTGATAAACTTTGAAGTTTTTATTTTTTTTAATCTGGCGTAACTCGTTAGGGTAATATTCATTCTTTAAAGATTATCTTATAACTAATACTCTGTATTAATATGTACAAACTTAAAGTGATGTTTTTTCTTTCAATTTTTTGAAGAGTTAAAGCATGGCTTCAACTTAAGAAGGTAAAATCGTATATTTATAAGTGATAATTATTACGAATTTTAAATATTGATTCTATGTGCAATTATTCTTATAGCAAGATAGAGAAATGTGCAGATGTTTTTAATTTAAGGGAAATAGTTGACAGATTAAAAATCAGATTTTGTCAAAAATTTTGTAATGAAAGTGAAGGTTCTAGAAAATACAAGAATCACGACAATAATACATATTAGAAGCACTTCTCTATATATTATTATATTGTTACTTGGGAATAATTTGCTCTTGATTCGGCAAATCTTCTGTTTGTAGGGACCGCGGTGGCCTGGAGGTAAATTCACGGCTATAGAACCGGAAGGTTTCAGGTTCGAGACTCGATTCCACCGAAGAACTTCGTGTAAGGGGGTCTATTGCACATTAAATATAGCAGGTAAAATGTCTTCCCGCTAGTGTGATTGTGGTGTGCACAGGGGGTGCCGGCTCAGGTGCCGTCCTCGTCCTCTGACCGTGGTTCAAAATGGTGAGGTCCATCGCAAAATAGCCCTAGTGTTGCATCAAAACTGGAAGTTAATATAACTAAACTAAACTAATATAGTGTCAACTACATGACAATTCCTTAGATATCGATTCTAGAACTTAAAGCAACACCACGGTAACCTGGTGGTAAGGTATCGGCTTCGGAACCGGAGGGTTGCATGCTCGATTCCCGATTTCATCGAAGAACCGCCGTGTAAGTGGGTCTAGTGCACGTAAAATCTGTCAGACCAAATTCCACCATTTCTCCACGCCACACCATCGGGGGGATGGTGTGGCGTGGAGAGGCGATGCTAGCTCAGATGTTGTCCTCATCATCTGACCGCGATTCAAAATACTATGTCCGTCCTAAAATAGCCAAAATAGTGTTGCTTTACTACGGGATGCTAATATAACTAAGCTAAATCGAAATTTTGTTTGTATTCGCTTCGGCTATGCTTTGAGGCCTACACTAGGTATTCTTTTTTCAAAATAAAATGTGTCAAAAATAATTTAATTGGCTTAAAACAAAATAATTTGTTTAAAAAAAATACATCTTAAGACAACCCCTCCAGAAGGGAGCACCTCGAAATGAGGATGAGAGAATTCCAGAATGGAGGTTGGATCTCGCCATCCCGGTGGGCACAATAAAAGGTTGGGATTCCATCTAAGACTGAACGTACTCCCTACGAGGAGAGTTGTACAGTGGCCGGTGATAGCCTTTAGGAGTTAACCACAGTTCCAGCTAGTGTTGCTTCTGCGGCGGTTCGGTCATTCAGTCTTTGCGGGGTTAATCCGTGTGTCATAGAGGCGGGTAGGAGGTCAGTTATATGACTTACATCTTAATCCTTCTTTCATTTTTATGGGCATCTTATATATGGGAAAGAGAAATTTCCTGGAAGGTGGTTGGTTCTCGCTAACCTGGTTGCTATTATTCTGTTACTTTGTTACAATTGGCTATTGATTCGAATAGTACAGTGTTTGTATTTGTTTTGATAATGTTTTGCTGCCTGCGAGTACATTTTTCTACATCATAAATCATTGTTATTTATTTTCCTACATAAGGTATCCGACTACTTTCAAAGGAAATTTTTTAAAAAATTGGAATTTAAAAAAAAATTTTTTTTTTTTTTTTGGTTTTTAGATACATAGTAAATTATAAACACTATAGATACAAAAAAAAATCTAAAAATATAATGCATCTTATGAAATTGGAAAATTTATAGTAAATTTTAGTGAAATTTAAGTAAAACGGCTAATACTCTACACAAAATGGTAATGCAGCCATCCTATTTTCTTTTATGCACAAGTTATAAAATAAAATAATGAATGAAATGAACCAAAATCTAAGAAAACTCATGAGATGCAAAGAAGTGATGGGGAAAATATAAGTAAATATGCATTTTTTCCATCAAATCACAACTTGATTTTTCTAAAAACACTTATAATTGAAAAAGTCTTTCACCAACAATAACACTTTTGGTTCATTTCATTGCACATATTATTTGAAACACACGCTGCAATTTTTATGTAAATACCTCTATTAGTTTTTGGGATATCGTGCTAACAGTGGAGAATCTGCATGAAAATTAAATTTTAAGACAAATAGGGACTTATAAAATACTTATACAGACTTATAGGGAAGGGAAGTTCCTAGAATAGAGGTTGGTTCCAGCTGCTTTCGTGGATATAGAAAATTTTTCGACTGATGACGGGTAGTTCATCCTACGGGAAAGACTGTACCGTAGCTGGTTATAATACTTAAGACCGATCCTTAGTTCCTGCTAAGTTAGAGAAAGTTCAGTTATTTACATTTTACCTCTTAAGTAAAGTATATCTCAGATTAAAGTATATCTCAAAGTAATGTTTTATCTCAAATTGTTTTCTTAATAAATAGTCATACAGTGATTACACAATACACCTGGCAAGTGAATTTCTGAAGTATTATTTGTTTATTATTTCTCTTTATTAAGATTCATTCGTCTAAATGTTCTCTCGTAGATGCAAAATGAAAGTGTGTTGATGAAAGGATTAGCACAGAGGCATCCTCATCATCTGATCTCGATTCGAAATTAAGGTATCCGACTAAGTTAGAAGGAAAAAATTTCAAGCATTGGAATATTAAAAACTGTTTATGATTTTTACATGTATTCTTAATAATAAACACTTTAAATACAAAAACAATTATTTGAAAATATAATATATTTTCAGAAATGAGAAAATGTGCAGTAAATGTTAAAGAAATTGAACCAAAAAGGTTACCATTCTACACAAAATGGTAATGCATCAATCCTATATTTCTTTGTACACGAGTTATAGAATACAATGATGAATGAAATGAACCATAATCTAAGAAAAATTTTGAGATGTAAAGAAGTGATGGGTAAAAATAGGCGTATATATGTATTTTTTTTTCATAAATTGACAACAATTTTTCTATAAACACTTATAAATGAAAAAGTTTTTCACCCACAATAAAAAATTTGGTTCATTTCATTGCCCATCTCATTTAAAACAACAGCTGATTTTTTTAGGAAAATATCTCTGTTAGTTTTTGAGACATCTTGTCAATGGTGAAGAATTTTTCTGAATATTAAAGTTTTGAGGAAATGGAAGCTAAAGAAAAATATTATGTGAAAAAATATGTGACCCTGGATGGTAGGTGAGGCCTTCCTTTTCTTATAAAAGCTAAACTGTTTTCGGAAGTGAAAAGTCTGAACTACAAGAAATAATAAGAATTTTAACAATATCACCAATGTGTTCTATAACCAGTGTTTATAACGTAGTCGGATCCCTCAAGAATTTAATGACAGTGTTGTTTCAAAAATATTTTAATAGAATTTAGCTAAACTAAGTGATATCTTAATTGAAATTTTTATAGAAATTATATGCTTATAACATAATCTATATTATTTTATAAATATGCTTTTGCTAATAAATGCTTTTTCATTATTCAACTGCTTTTATATATAAATTTAAATAACTTAACCCAAGGAAAACCCTCACAATACTTTGAAAATACTTTAGAACCACGCTGGTCACTGCTTATTTTAATGTTCAAAATGTCTTTACAGTAATATAACAGATGTTTAAGGTATCCGAACACGTTGAGAACGTTAATTTTTGAATAAAATAACATTTTCTAAAATTTATTTTATTGGATAGACCAGTTTTTGAGCTATCCAAAATAGGTTTACTTTATTAGAAGTCTATATATTAATATTTTTGTAATGATCGGTAAACCGGATGTGGACATTTAAATAACTGGAAGTACCGATTTAAAGGGCCAAAAACATGTTAAAAATTTATATAAACACAAATTTAATTTTAAATAAGGAAAATGTTTGACACAGAAAAACACAAAATGATAATGAGAGTTTTAACAGAGTTTTGTGGAAATTTGTACTTAAAGATGCCTTTGTTGAGATCAGAATCTTCAAATCAGAGATATTTATTGGTCTAATACATTTTAATGAATTTAGCAGAACTAACTGATATCTTAATTGTAATTTTTAGACAAGTATCATGTGATTAGAGGAATTATATAGCTTATAAGATAATCTATATAACTTTAGATGCTAATAAATGCTTTTTCAGCATTCGACTGTTTCAGTATTTGGATTTAAATAGCTTACAACACCCAAAATGAAAATACTTGGAACAATGAGAGATTAATATTTATTTTAATGTTTAAAATATCTTATCTATATCTATACTTATAATAAAGCTCAATGTGTGCGTGTGCATGTGTGTGTTGGCGCTCTACAGGCCAGACCGTTGGACTTACAGCTACCAAGTTTGGTACATGCATACCTTGGAGGTCGGGAATGTGCACCTCGGAGCCCTTTTTTCCGAATTTTTAATTAGAATTTGAATTAATTAAAATTTAGGCGAAATTTCGACGTTTTTCCGCTATAACTTCCGAAAATATGATCGCACAAACATGATTTTTACAGAAATTTAAAGGTAAAAAAATTAGCTTTCTAACGGTATCAGTTTTTTAAATTTATAACGTAAACTTCTATTTTTAACGAATTTTTAAAGAAATATTTTAACCATATTTTTATCACGTGACTGGATAAAATAAAAGAATGCCGGAAGTTCGAATAAAAAAAACTATCATCGCAAATAAATCTAAAGAAATGCAACTTTTAGCACATGACTGGATAAAATAAAATAAATATAAAATGTGGTATTTTCTAAAAAAATAAATGCAAAGCAAAGGATTCTATGATCCTTTGCAATATCTAAATCATTAATTCAATAAATCTTCTTTACGCTTAACCTGATCGAATTTAGACAGGATATGCATTGGAATTCCGACTTAATTGCATATTTCTATTATCGTTTGCAATATCTATATAATCAATTCAATATTTTTTTTCCATTATAAAATGTGATAGTTTCTAAAAAAATAAATGCAAAGCTAAGGTTTCTATAAAATCTGCAAGAGCACGTGAAAGAGGAAAAATTAGGTTTTATCACCGTGTTGCCATCATTTTGAAGGAAGTTCAAATAAAAAAAACTATCATCGCAAATTAAATCTGAAGACTTCTAGCACGTGACTGGATAAAATAAAATAAATATAAAATGTGATATTTTCTTTAAAAAATGAATGGCAAAGGATTCTGTGATCGTTTGCAATATTTAAATCATTAATTGAATAAATTATCTTTATTTATACAGGGTTGAATTTATTTAGGATATGTATTCAAATTCCTTTCCAATGACCAGTTTGTAAAGTATTATTAATAGGCATATATGTTGTTTAATACTATTAATTTGATCTGAATGAAATAAATAATTACATTTTATGTAGTTTGAGTCAAACAATGCATTTATGAATAATGAGTTTTAGATTTCTTCATACTCTGCTCTGTGAGCCATATTTTACAAAATATTTTTATTAATATTTTAAATAAAAGTTGCTACATCAATCAGTTTTCTAAATCAATCATTAAAACTGACTGATTTATAAAATTAAAGAATATTATTAGGAAAACCCGTTCTTTTAGAACTTTCAGTCCATCATCTTAAAGAAAATATTAATTTCAGGCTTATTAATGACCGGAATTACTTCAAAGCTAATGAATATGGAACTTAATTGAAAATTTTAGAAAGCATTACTGATGGCGAATCAGCTGGTCGACAAAGGCGGCTAGTAATAAATAAAATACAAATACAAAAATAAATACTAATTAGAATAAAATACAAAAACCGCTTAAGAAATCTGAGACTATCAAATGTTTTAGGTATCCGAATACGGTAAAAATACTTGGTTTTTCGATGGTGAATTATTTTTAAATTTTTTTTCTTGTTATTCAGACTTTTCTCTTTCAGAAGTGGTTTATTTTTCTAGGAAAAAGAAAGGTCTGACCTATCATTTATGGTCGCATATTTTTTCAGCTTTAAATTTGTCTCTGACTTCAATTTTCTCAAAACTTTCATTTTCATAAAAATGTTCCACCGTTAACATGATATCTCAAATATTAGCAGAGGTATTTACATAAACATTTCAGTTCGGGTTTTAAATGATATGTGCAATGAAAGGAACCAAAAGTTTTATTGTTATTGAAATACTTTCGCATTTATAGGTGTTTTTAGAAAAATTAAGTTGTAGATTTGTGGAAAAAAATGCAGATATACGCATATTTTTACCTACAACATCTTTGCATCTTGAACTTTCTCTTAGATTTTGGTTCATTCCATTCATCATTATATTCTATAAGCTGTACACAAAGAAAAATGTGATTGCTGCGTTACAATTTTGTGTACAGTGTAAACCGCTTTAGTTAAATTTCACTAGACTTTACTACAAATTTTCCTATTTCTCAAAATATATTTTCAAATAGTTTTGTTGTATTTACAGTATTTTGTATTATAATTGACAATACATCTAAAATTCATAGCTTTGAATTGTTTTTTAAAAATCCAATTTTTCAGAAAGTTTCCTCCGAACGAAGTCGGATACCTTAACCTATTCCGAAAAAGGTTGACACGTGCGTTTTTTTGGAGCACTTTATTAGACTAAATTTTTGTTCGATAAAATAATTTTCATTTCAGTTCTATTCCCCTTGGTCAGTCAACCCTTGAAAATTGTATTTTTTTTTACATAGCCTGATTAATTAATCGATTGTACGTGGCTTCTACGTCACCTAATTTCACAAATATTAGAGATGTAGAGGACCGCGGTGGACTGGAGGTAAAAACTCCACTTCGAAACCGGAGGGTTTCAGGTTAGAGACTCGATTTCACCGAAGAATGGGGGTCTCTTGCACGTTAAATCTGTCTGACCAAACTTCCGTGGGTGTGGAGAGGGGGATGCCGGCTCAGGTATCAACCTCGTCATCTAAACATGGTTCAAAATGACGAGGTATGTTCCAAAATAGCTCTAGTGTTGCTTTTCAAAGGGAGGTTAATCTAACTAAACTAAGCTAAACTCGAGATATAGAACAACGGATTTTGAACTTCGAAATAAAATGTACATCTTTTCAATTTTTAATCTCGGCTTACCTCGTGTTATTCAATCATTTCATGTATTTTTTTAAATAGCCTAAAGTGCAATAATTTTAAAATAGCTTCTATTTCACGATTGGCAATATTTTAACCGTACGATTGGCGCAGTTGGGCGAAGGTTGGCTTTTCCGCCACTAAAACTCACAACCAACCAGCCAACTTTAATCCCAACACTCAGATGATGAAATCCATACCTACAAAAGGATGTTTAAAACAGGAGATCTGGTTTCTATTGGTTTAGGGAATAAGTTCGTAGCGTTTTTATATTTACGTTGTTTTCCAATGATTTTTTTTTTTTTTTTTTTTTGCTGTTTGATGAAGTGTATAGCATTCATTCGATAGAGCTCTTTCTGCTCTACAAAATGATGCTAATCGTCTTTTTGAGTGATTTAATTTTTAATTACTTTTAAGGGTTGGAAACGGAAATGAAATAGTCTGTTGCTGTTTACATTGTATAGTCGTGCCAATATGGAGATTGAATTCTGCCAATAATCGAATTCGAGATCTTACGATAGATCTGCAAGACAAAAGCGATCACTAGTGTCTAGTGGCTGCTACTGGCTTATTAAGATACTATTACAATACTCCCCCATCATCTCAAATTTCAGCCAATTTAAAATTTCAGAATTTAAATTTTCAATAAAATTCCGAAGTTTTTCCAATATAACTTCCGAAAATATTATCGCACAAACATGATTTTTACATCAATTTAAAGATTAAAAATTAGCTTTTTAATAGTATCAGTGTTTTAATGTATAACTTAAGCCTTTATTTTTAACGAATTTTTAAAGAAGTATTTTAACCATGTTTTATTTTACCACGTGACTGGATAAAATAAAAGAAAGCAGTGACGGAAGTAAAATTAAAAAAAAAAACTATCATCGCAAATAAAATCTAAAGAAATGCAACTTTTAGCACGTGACTGGATAAAATAAAATAAATATAAAATGTGATATTTTCTAAAAAAAAATAAATGCAAAGCAAAGGTTTCTATAATTGTTTGCAATATCAAAATAATTAATTACAAAATATTTTTATTAATTTTTTAAATAAAAGTTGCTACATTAATCAGTCGTCTAAATTAAAACTGACTGATTATAAAAATAAAGAATATTATTAGGAAAACGTGTTCTTTTAGAACTTTCCGTCCATGATCTTAAGGAAAATATTAATTTCAGGCCAATCAATGCCCGGAATTACTTCAAGGCTACTGAATATATGATTTAATTGAAAATTTTAGGACGCATTACTCATGGCGAACCAGATGGTCGCCAAAGGCGGCTATTTAATTATATAACGAAAATGATGAATAAAATTCAGTAGTAAAAACATCCAATGAAACAATCTCAAATACCTATATGCCGGTCTCCTTACATTTGACTGCTGCCATTCGGCACAAAGTAATAAAAATAAGAAACCTTGGAAGTTTTCACGGCCCCAACTCATAAATTGTTTACCCTTTGATTCATTCAAGGAGTATCTATTTCGGAAGAAAAGGAAAAAAAAAATGTTTCATCCTTTTATGTCATCTGATTTATCGTTGGAAATCTTTCATTCGGGAATCAATAAAAAAGTTACCGGACTATCTTTTCGCTATCTTACTCGCCCCCCCCTGATACAAAAGGATATTGATGAAGACATCCATTCCGGTCTCGACTTCCGACCATTAGATCATTTTCACGGATGATGATGAGCGATCTTTGGGATAAATATTACGTAAAACAAACATCCGAACTAGTTAAGAGAGATTCTATAAAAATTAATCACATTTTTTTATAATTTCGATGTATTTCAAACTAGCTATTACTTACAAACTAGCTAAAAAAATGAAATGTTTTTTAAAAAAATGAATGCAAGGCAAAGGTTTCTATGATCTTTTGCAATATATAAGTCACTAGCTGTTACCCGCGACTCTGTTCGCATGGAAATTCTGATGTGTATGTACGAAAAACTATCAAATAAGGACAAATAAAAAATTGAACCTAACCTAAATACGATGCATTTAAAAGTATAATCATATACGAAGAATATATAATATAAAAACAATTTAATTACAAAAACACACAACTAACGTAAAAACAATTTACATTTTATACTCAAAATAAAACAAAATAGCTAATCAAGTCCGGTCAAATCCATTTTATTTTATCGATTGAGATCGGGAAAGCTGTAACAGCATTATTATATACATCATTTTTAAACTTTTTATTTAAATGAAAACACAGTTGTCAACAATCACGCACGAATTTTCAACTCAAGTTCGGGTAACGCAATACAGATTATAAATATTTTTATTTCCTTTATTATGCTTTCTTTTCATTTTAAAGTACTTCCGAATGAATCCGGAAGATAGATTCATGATAAAGATTTGATTTTAAATGCATCAAACACAAAGAAAATAAACAGAATCGTTTGAACTAATCTGTCAAAATTCAGCTAAGCCTACCCTCAACTCTGTTAGGAAGGAAAAAAACTGGATCCTTACTTATCTTTGGCGGGATTTGGCCTCATTCTTTTGGCTCAAAAGTTAGTTTTTAATGAATAAAAAATGAACCACTCGATGAATCGCAATAAAAGAAGCCTACATTCTATTCCTGACTATAATTTGTCTTTGTGCTAAATTTCATCCACTTCCGTTAAATTGTTACAGACAAATCTTAGCTGAAAGAATATGTGACCCTGCGTGATAGGTCAGGATGTTCTTTCCTAGTAAAGATAAAATGTTTTGGAAAGAAGAAAGTCTAAATTACGAGAAATAACGAATAGCAAAAATTCGTCGATAAGTGTTTAAGGTCGATAAGTTTTTAACGTAGGCGGATACCTTAAAGATTCAAAATGCTAAGATCTAGCAGATAAGAATACAAACATTCGCTTTTATCATTAATATAGATATGGCATTTTAAAATTCCAAAATATACGAATCATTTATGAAAGTATTTCTCTGTCTTCACGTTAAATCACCTCCTAGAAAACATCAAAGTTCTTTAACATTTCCCACGCACTTTTTTATTGTTGACAACAATAATCATTTATACGGAAATCAAATTATGTTAGGATATCCAAACAAAGGAAATCCCTAGATACACTGCATTGCATTTCCCTCAAATCAAGGCGATATCACCAGGATTTATTTTTTGACATGATGTGTGATTAATGGAGAGAAGAAGTAAATCTATTTATATCTTTAAAAAGAAAATAAAAGTGAATGGATAGATTCTAAAATAATGCATGCACTAAGTTTTCGGTTTCTAATTTTCACAGATAGATGTTTCTGCGGAATGTTATTTGTAAATGAAATTGCCATATTTTAGTTAAATATCGCCTCCAAGGAAATGAAAAAGAATAAATCGACTGCAAGGAAATGGAAAATAACAAATCGTTTGCAAGGAAATTGAAAAAAGAATAAATCGTTT
>JAPMOQ010000308.1:2605-25011 GCA_026543055.1 Argiope trifasciata | reverse complement strand
TTTATGAAAAACATAATGTGTTCCATTCCAGAAAAATACAGTATTTTATAATAATTCCTCTATAATGTATTCTTTTTTTACAAGAATATTGTCTAGAGACATTTACATTCCAGTAAGCTTCAATATTTGGCGAAACTGAGAAACACACTGATTTTATATCGCACCTAGCTTTTACCTTATGTTTCTCATCAATGGTGTAATAATTTCACATGATTTCAGTACATCTTTTATTGGCTGGAAAGGTTGTTACTATATTAAGTTTTCTATTTCATCCTTTTCAGACGAAATTGCCTTCACAGATTTTTGATGTGATATAAAAGGCAGTTCCTTAGGTTCTTCAACATTTCTGGCTATGTTCTTTCACGAACTCATCTAAACCTTTTCTATTCAACTTTAACCCCATTATGTTTGTCAGAGACATAAGCTCATCCATTAAGGCATCAAAGGTCCCTACTCAAAGTGTTCGGAGTCGCTTTCAACAACGTTATCTGACCGACACCTCTTCATATAGATGCAATAATTCTCTTCAAATAAACGCTCAACTCAGGTCAATCTGCTATATAACATCCCCATATCCCCACATCACTCTTTCTAAGAAACATCGGACTTTAAAGCGAGTCAATCCTTACAAAATGTTTTACTTGTTATGTAAATATCACATTAAACGAGGTTCGAGTATTTGAATAGAGATACGGAGGAAACAGCATCATGGTAATATGACAAACACCTGTTGGGCAGTGATAATGTACCCATTATCAGTACGAAGAAATTGGTTTAAACGAAAACAACGTCAATAAAAACTTATAAAAATTAAAAGTACTTTTGCTTGTTGTGAAAGCCATCTATTCTATAATCTGGCTGATTTGACTCCTTAATGCTTCAATCTCGCCAGACTGTTGACACATACAATTAGGATATCATAGCTGTGTTTTTTATTTTTAATCATGTTCTATAAAAGAATTCAATATAATTTCTCTGTAAGACATAATGGGACACTTTGTAGAAGAATATAGTTTGTAGGTAATATTTTACCAATTTTATGGCTGTTTTCTTTTAGACTCTAAAATTTAACAGCCTGTAATTTAAGTCTAGAATATTTTTAACGACTATTTGTTCGTTCAGATGCATATCTATCGGTCCGCATTTAAACTGAATTAATTTCTATTCTTCTATCAATTAGAAAACATGAAAAATTTGACAGCGAATAACAGACATGACAGACATGTGAGACAAAAAAATGGCAACTAAACTAGAGATTCTAAGCTTTCATTTCTGTAGAAAATTTAAAAACTCGAAAAAACTAAACAGACCAATTGTAGCCAATACATAGAACAAAATTTGAATAATGTTTCTTTCCAACGAAAGCTTGTTTGACTATTTCATCAATTCTACAAAATAAAAACTGCTTAGGTTTCATTTTTTTTAAAATTATGTTGACCATAGCATTAAAAATGTGCATTAAACTGGAAAAGAGTATACAGAAAAATGGGCAGATTAGGAAATAGATATGGCATATCAATCTTATTATTACATATTTATGATGATTCATTATAATTTCGTCTCTGAAACTACTTAAAGATAATCTTTTTTCAGAATTTTTTTTTAATTTCATAGCCAGCTTTGCTTTTTTGTGTGTGTTTAGAGTATAAGTATTTGCTTGGATCTCTTTTTAAAGATTAGTTTCCATTTTTTCATTTTAATTCGTTAACTGTTTCTGTTCATAAAATTTCAGGGTATTATTTTTAAATTTTAATGCTACTTTGTATGCATTTAAAATAAAATTATATGGATTATTATAAAAAATACAACAAACAATTCTTCTAATTTTTTAAGAAAACTGTCGATATGCATGTGATTTTCTAAAACATATTATTTATCTGTGACAATCAGACTTTAGGATATCGTTAACAGATAATAGTCCGTCTAAACAGGCACATATAGTATAAAATATTCCTTTACTGGGAAAGCTAATTTCTTACTGATGCATTAATTTTGATGTATTTTCTAGACCGAAAAATTATACCTGAACTTTCGAGTTATTTTGTTAATATTAAAGCGCTTTTTATGCACACAACCAATTATCAGCGAATGCGAGACCAGGAAGATATTTTGCGAAAGAAAGTGAAATACCTGTCAGCACGTAATATTTCAATTTGTACTGGCAATGGATTAATTATTCATTCGCATTGTTTATATTCGAATGCATTCTCATCACGACAATGGTGGATTACAGACTAAATTTCCGGCATATTATGTAACACACGTTTGTAAAAAAAATCAGAATAATACAATTATTGATGGGAAAATGAATCTATAATTTTATTTATGATTCTAAGAAATATAGAAACTCTCCTTAATTTGATACAAAATATTTATGCAAAATTGCTATATGTTTCATAATGTTATGGCATTTTTAGCATGAAAAGTGGTAACACAATTATAGCATTTTTTAATTAAAATATATAGACGCTCATTCTATCATACAAATCCTAAATATAGATTGATAATTAATTTGATAATCAATTGTTTTAAAAGTTTCCCAATTTGCATTGATTAATTTTTAAAAACTTGTATTACTCATACTTGATTTGTTTGATGTGTGTCATGATGGGAAATTGTAATCGATTTTTCAATCGATTTCAGCTGTAAGAGCTGTCTAATCAAATTTTACACACTTGTCGGTCACCGATAACGATTTTATTTTTAAAATTTTCATAATTATCAGTTAATCGATTTATTTAATGACATTTTGATTTTGCGTTAACAAGCAGTTTTAGCAAAGCTTGTTAAAAAATTTTAAAACGCCAATTTTATATTATGCATGATAATTAATTATTAATAAATCCATATAGAAATTATTCAAATAATATTTGAAATAAATTTTATTTATTTTTTTATTATTACTATAAAACAATTACAACCAGAAAGTAAACATTAGGTTACAGCATATACTCAAGAGAATAACTTACGGACTAAAGAAATGATGAAAAGTTTGTTTTCCGTTGTGAGAGGTTGCCAGTGAATGTTCGCCAAGTTGCCAAAAACTAAGTTCGGTTATCTTATTTGGCGATGCATTACAGTTTTGGCGATTGGAAATAATTCTTGCTACTCTACTAATAAAAAACCAAAACATCTGCCTTTTAGTGTACTAATAATCGTAAGTTTTTGAAACTATTTTTCTTATATTTTGACACTGAATGACCTGTTGACCTTATATTATTTCATGACAATAAAATGAAAAAAAAATTAACTTGAAACTTCTACCGCTAAAATAGCAAAATATTTCGTCTTCGTTGTATAATTAAAATTTTTATTTTTTCATCTGAAATCCATATGCTAGAAATTTTGTACAAGAAATTGGTACGATTGTTTTTGAAGACCATTATTTCCATCCTTTGCCATGAATGTGTTTATTGCATATCACATAATGTTTATTTTTCCAATCAAAGACTCACTTTCATTCAATCCTTTATCATATTTGAGTATTTATTGTATACGGCTTTTAACTTCTCTTGTATTAAAAAAAAAGAATAAAAAAATGGCATCGAAGAAATCTTTAGTACGTCGGAAAAAAAGGAAAGACAAGTAAAAGTGAAAAAGGAAGTTTAAAGAATTCAATTTAGTTAATAAAAATGTCAGAGTTTTGAAAAGTCGATGCATGTTGTGATGTATTGAAACAATTTTGTCACGTTTTCTTTCTTTTTTTCTCTTTTTCCATTGGTTATGCAAATTTTTTCATCCATTTATATTTTGAAGAGTTGCTTTTCAACCAGGAATATTTTTGACACGTTTTTCGATTCGTATGAGAAACAGGACAATCTCAAAAATATCGTGTACTTAAGAAAAGGGAAATAAAAAAAAGGAATATATTTTATTACATTTCTGAAAGAATATTTGAATTTTTAGATTTACTGGATGCAGAAAAGTGAAATCGAAGCGAAACATTGAAATTGAAGTGAAACCATCTGATTAACTTAAGATTCGAACTCAATGATATGTAATAAGATTTTGTCACCTGATGTAATTCGACCTAACCTTAGTGTAGAATTAACGTCTTAGAAATAAATGAATAATGATTGATGAAGGATTATGAAATGAAAATCTACTCACCTCATTCCGAAGATTAATTGAATCTTACGCAAAGAAAGCAGACTTCAAAGAATATTTTTACCATTTTAATGGAACGTTTAAAGACGAGTGAATTTCGAATACAGAATGAAGACTGTTGAATACAAAATCCCCTGGAAACATAAATAAAGAAAAATGATTAGACAGCAAAAAATACTAATAATAACTAAAAGTCATTTTGTTGCTGCTTTTTCATTGGCGCCATTCCCGTCTGACCGGATGAGTCAACACTTAGGATTCCCCAATATTAGACCAACTTGGTAATGATAGTAATAAAAAGGAGTAATCTGATTTCGGATAAAAGATTATATACAATATTGATTATTAATACACAATTATCACAATAATTAGCAAAAGTAGTGTTTGGCTGGTGTGAGTCAAAACATCTCTGAACATAAAATTCCAATTTGAATACCAATTTTGTGAACCAATGTGTAGTTCGCAAAACAAAATAAGTTAGTTATCCCAGGTTAAACTAAGACAAAGGAACCTATACTTTTTTATCCTGTTAGTACACACATTTGTTTTTTTTAGCATTAGCACAAGCACCTGCTGCTATTTTTTAAGCATCTGAACACGCACAGGATTATTTTGATACCAAATTGTCAGGAATTTACTCTTAATTTAATTGGCTATTCGTATAAAAGCGAAACATTGTCAGAATGTATGAAAGTATTTCCTGTAAATATGTTCGATATAAAATAAGTTTTTAATAAGTAAATCAAAAAATGAAATGTAGGAATGTTGTTAACTTTGTCCAACATAGAGTTGGTGGGGAACGATTACAGGTATAGAAACTTTATAATGCTTTTACTAAAATCAGTGGAGAAATCCTTTGAATAGTATCGAATTTTTCAAAATACAAACTATCAATAGATTTCCCATTATCTTTATAAAAAGTATCGATTTGATAATCAACTATTACTCACTAAGTTTTTTCGTTGAAAAAATATTTAATATTTTACCTCAAACAAATGAAAAGTATTACTACTTGGCAATAAAAAATATTACCAAAGTTGAAGATTGTTTTTATGATTACATAACATAACTCATTTTCAGGCTAAAACGCTATCCTAGAGATTGTTTCCAAGAAAAGAAAAATTAAACATTGATGACTTGCAAAAATCATCGTGGCAAATCCATCGAGATGTTATCTCGTCATCGAAATTCTTCGCAAATAGACTCTTAATCTCGGAGAAAGTACATTATTACTTCTTTTCTAAGGGAAATTCGATCGAAATGGCATAAAATGCGTGCGCAAGGGGAATTGATTGGATAAGATTAATCCCTTATATTTTGTTTCTGTGTTCCTTGTTGAATTCCAATATTACAGTGAACAAAGTTTTTAACATGATAAAGTTTATACTCAGGTATGTTATTTGTAAATTGTAATAAGCATAAGGAAACTGGTGGTAATGGTTCCCTCTCAGTTCCCCGTTCCCAAACACTTTAATAAAGATGTCATTTCAAATAAAAGTTTACATGGTATTGCTATCCAATAATTACGAAATATTATCCTCTGGAGTGAACTTAGCATCTTTACTCAATCTGTTGTGTCATCCTTGACGGATGATTTGGTGATTATTCTCTGTTAGGCGGTAAGTAAAGTACGATAATTATATTTATGTTTTCGATTTTCCGACATTTTTCTACCCGATTGATATCAAAATTCTACTCAAAAATTTTTTGTAGTCACGAAATCGCATATCAAATTTGGAATACTTAAATCACTGCAAGTTCCAGTTACCGTATTTGCATGTGTCTGAAAATACAGACTGAGAAACTGACAACACAATGCTGGATTTGGCTCAAAATTTATCAAATGTTTACATTATAGATCAGTGGTGGGGAAACTTTTTTTAAGACGGGCCATTTGTAATAACTAGAAGATCGTAGCGGGCCAAAGAATAATGCTTAATCGTTAAAAAAATTATGCGTTCTATAAACATACACTTATTATTTTAATAGTAAAAAAGCAAAAGGTAAGAAAATTATAAGCACAAAATATAAAATGAATTTAGTGTAGTTCTTGATGTGAAGTATTATCACTTTATTTTCTGGTGTCATTACTGGTTGATGGTGCATAAGAAAAATGAAATTGAGACTGTTTTATCAAAATTTCATCATAGTCCGGTTCCATTTGCGAAACAGAAATTCTTAAAACTGATGAAAGGTGCTCATCTGTAATTCTGTTTCTTAAAGAAGTTTTCCTAAGCTTCATTGTTGAAAAGATTTGTTCGCATATATAAGATGAGCCGAACATTGTCATTATCTTCATTGCATGAGTAATTAGATTTGGGAAATTATCTGGACTTAAATTTTTATAAAATTCTAGTAATGGTACTATATGAAAAGTTTGTTTCAGGAGAGTATTACAGTTCAGTTCTATTAACTCAAATTGAAATTTTGCATCAACTTCTTCGTAATTAACATTGAATGGGGTCGCAAAAATACTAAACTCTGGTTCCATTTTTCTAAAGTCCTGAAATCTCCTTTCAAATTCTGAAGATAGTTTTCTCAAATTAATTTCATATTTTTTAATCTTATTGTTTGATATAGTGAATTTTAAAGATTGTATTCTTGGAAAATGAGAAAAGTCAGATTTAGAGATCTGATTAGCAAATAATAACTGTAATTTGAAACTCTTCAGGTATTGCCAAATACCTGAAAATAGTTGTGAAATTAGATTTTTATCAATATTTTCAATTCTCTCGGTGATTGTTCTTCTTGAGAGAGACAGTGACTGAAAATCATTTTTCTTTTCAGGGCACATAATATCGCACACATCTATCATGCACTGCTTTATAAATTATCCATCTGAAAATGTTTTATTAGATTTAGCAATATTATAAGCCAACACATAACTGGCTTTATAGCGCATCTTTGAGAATGATTAGCTCTCTGAAATAATTGTTGTTAACTTGATAAATTTTTTATTAAATCTTTCGATTTAATTTTTTTCACCTCTTCACTTAACGATGAGTAGGAGTGGTTTTCATGTTTGCTCTTGAAATGGGGTTGAATGTTCTATTCTTTTAAAACTGCAACAGTTGTATTGCAAAGTAAGCACACAGGTTTTTCTTTAAATAAAGTAAAGAAATATTTCCACGTCCATTCTTCTTTAAAAAATCAACATTCTGAATCCACTTTTCTTTTTTAGCATCCATTTTAGACGCTACCTACTACGGAGAATAACACACACAAACGCAATAGACGAAAGCTTGCTACTAACTAATGCTCTTGCGCGGTTGTTTGTTGAGGCAGTGGGAGTTTTGGGGATTGCACAAACAATTACTCGAGTCACAGCGGGTCGTTGCAGATGACTGACTAAGTCGCTAACTAACTGATCTTCGGGCGGCCTCACTTGTATTTATACCTACCTGCAAGGATTGTTCGGGAATTGGAGTTTTGCGGTTCTTTCGGAAAAACAGAACAATGAATCAAAAATGCGAGAGTGTCTGGAAGTTTTGAGCGAAGAGGAGTCAGCTGTTTGGGTCGGATGGCTTTGTCCAGAATACTATTGTGTTTTGAATATCGCCGCAGGTAGTTTTTATGCGGGTTGTCACATTACGAAGTAAGAATGCGTTCAAATATACTCACGACGGCACTCTTAAACGGGCCGGATTAAACCTTTCCGCGGGCCGGACTTGGCCCGCGGGCCGTAGTTTCCCCATCACTGTTATAGATGATAAATCTGAGTAACGATTTTTTTCCTCTAGTTCTCTTAATTTCGTAGTTCGCATGCTATGTTACATTCGAACGTATGGAAAGACAGACGGATTCCACTAAAGGGATTTTGCTCAAAATTTGATCGAAGTCTATGAATTCACTTGTAATTTGCCTGATCGTTCGAAAGCAAATGATCTGAAGAACTACAAAACACAAAAAGTTAGTTATATGAGATTTAGTTAACAGGTTTAGCATCTAATATTTAGATTCTTATTTTATTTTGATCCAAATCTGTCTATGAGCTCTAAATCTGTCAAATCAATTGATATACTGCATGCTTGTATTTTCCACTGCATATAAACGCAACAGCGCAAATCGGAATAACTTATATATGTTGCGGTAAATGTAATTAACCTAGTGATTAATATAGTTATCGGTGATTATGCCTAATTTCAGTAAAACGTATAAGTGATTATGAATAATCACCTGTAAATATTGATAAAAATTAGTTAACTAGCTAGTACACAGCGCGTTGCAGCCGCCGAAAAAAGTAATATTAAGTGAAATCAATCAATAATTTGGCAATGTTTTATCGAAATAGGATGAACGGTACGACAATATACAAAATACGAGCCAAGAAATATTCATTTTTATACATTAGATTTGTGTATTCTTTTAGGATTATAAAACTTTGTGTTCTTTCAGAATGGCAATGAAAGAATCTATTTATTGTATCGCGTGACAAGTTTAACATTCGTTCAAAATACCCAAATTTAATTTTAGAAATTTGATTAAAATTGATTAAACATATAAAATATATTTATACCATAAAAACGTTAATATAGTTGTAAAGATAATTTTTGAAAATTAAGATGGTGCAAAATTATTTGTGCTACGATATTTTCGGTAGTTACTGCGAAAAATGCTAAAATTTAATTAAAATATAAAACCTCCAACGTTGGTTTCCTCAAAATTTTCTCGCATAATCTGTAATAAATTAGTTACCTGTGAGAATAACTTGTGAGACATTTGCATATTATAGCTACAAAATTTAACCTTTATTTTGGATTTAGCATTTCTACAGAATCTATTGTCTCCTCGACGAGTTATTTTGAAATTTATCCTTGGTAAATAGATGCGGTTGAGATTCAATTAAAAAAATTTTTTTTAGATAATTGTACTATATTTATAACCATCCTGTTGGTGTAAACAATAAGTTGACCAAGTTTCATTGCAATTGGATGAACAGTTTAGGAGAGCATAAAAGACGCAAGACAAACATTCATTTTTATTTATATAGATTATATTTACTATAACATAGCAATGAAATTGGTTATGTGATTTTGTTGCTACAAAAATTGCTTCCTTTGAAATTTTGCTTATAATCGATTTCAAAAAGACGTTCCCAAAAGGCTAAGAAATTATAACCCTCTAGATCTAGTAAAAATGCTAAATTCAGGATAAAGATCTGTATTTTGTATTTAATGTCCTTCAATACGTTGCAATACCAAGGAACAGAGGTGAGGGGGGGTGGAATAAGAAAGTTACATTCAAATGTCTCCTCAAAATTATCTCGCTTATTCTCATAAAAGTAGATGACAAATGTTATTTACTGGAGAATATATATGATAATTTTGGGGAGACCATTCCTATTGGTTAATGAAAACGACTTAGCGATAGTAAAAGTTTATATAACATGAGTAAATTTTTCTCAATATTTTCCACATTTATGAGAAAGACTAAATCAATAAATTAAAGGGAAAATAGTGTCTCTAAGCAATGACTAGCCATCCTTTTTTAATGTATTATTCTGAATTTTTGTTTGTGTGGCTGACGGATAAAAAAATGTTTTCCTTGGGAACTTTTATAAAATTTTGTAATTTATTTTTTTGTTAAATGCTAGAGTTCTGAAAGTGAATTACCTCACAAATGAGCCCTATTTATTGGGTGCAGTTTCAGAAAAAGTTAAAATTCCACTCTAAATATAATGACGTTCTGATTGAAATACTGATTTCAAAGAATTCAAATCCTTACTCGGTACTTTTTTTTCAATAAAAAAGTACTTCATCATTTTTTTTTTCATTTCTTTCTCAGAAATAGTGAAAGGCAGGTAATTTGAATGCGTCCTTTTTTCAGTTATTTTTAATACTCTTTCTTTGTGTATTTTATTATATTGAACTGTGTTTTATTGCTACATAAATTTCAATATACTCTACTTTTCCCCTAATAAATAATGAAAATATATATCTAAAAACTTGTATTTCTTGGGAGACTTAAGTAAAATATATCCATTTTTTATTTTTAAATTTTTTTTCAAATGATAAATTTGATACCTTTTTTTAATTGCAGATGAAACTGTATAGTTTGGAGACTTTTTGAAAATGATATATTAACAGACAAACTAAATCTCTACAAAAGGCAATAAAAGGCTGTTTGTAGGCCCTTCCCTTAAAGGCCCCTCCCAAAATCATATGTTATTCAAACATATGATTTTGAAATCAGGCAGGCAGAATTAGAATCAGGGGTTTCATTAAAATCTTGATCTCGAGTATTTTTGATGGTTAGGTTGGCTAGGGTTTTTGGCTCAAAACTCATGTTGGCCACACTTATTGTAAATAAACACGATATAAATTATATGGTGATAAAATAAAAAATAAATTAAAATTAAAAAAAACTTTGAAATTTTTTTGTGTTACGCTTTATAAATAATAAAATATATGTCTATAAGTAATGCTTATAAATCTAAAATATATGTCATACTAGATTACATGTATGTGCAAAAAATCCTATCTTGAGTAAAGAAAAAAATACAACAAACAATATAGATAAAATTGAAAAACACTTCATTAGCGAACGTGCCTGAGTACGAGTATTACGATACAAATTTCTTTATGTTAAAAACAAAAATAACACAAAAAGATGCAAAAAAATCTATGTGCTCTTGTATTTAATAGCAATAATATATTTATGCCATTTTTTAGGGTAAAATATTTTCGGTTTCTAGATTCCTTTACAGCTAATTTAAAAATTAAAAAGTAATTGGAATATGACCAATGCTGGTAAACAACTCCTAATCCTGATTTACTGTAAGAAGGATTAGAATGTGACTATCCACATATAAATGATCAAAACACATTTAGACAATAGGATACGTTACATATGGTTTACAAATATTCTATTAAATTAGTTTATTCCCTTTCTTTAAGTTGAGAGGAATTTTTCTTCATGCATTTCTTTATTAAAAAGTTAAGAAGTAATTGAAATATGGCCACTGCTGGCAATCAAATCCCGTCCAGTGTAGCTAAATAACGTAAGAAGAACTTGATGTGATTATTATAAATATAAATGATCAAAACAAATATCGACAATGGAATACTTTCACATAAATTACAATTATTCCAGTAAATTAGTTTGTTCCCTTTCTTTAAGTTAAGTGGATTTCAAATGGGCCAGCTACTCTTTCTTTCTATACTTCTTTAACCCTTTGCGGTTGATACCGCCACAGTGGCGACATTCGCAAGTCGTCGTAAAAGTCAGTGCCACCAGTATGGTGGCAAGATGTTATTAACACATTGTGTAAGATACATACATATATATAAACAAAGAAATTTAAAAATTATGTTTTTAAAACACAATACATCAGTTTCAACGAATTCAGTGTTTTCTAATATCCATATATTTGTTTTAAAACACCGAGGGAGAAATAACTCTGAAATACTAAATTTGCTCCGACTAGCTGGTACTCCCATCAGAGAAATTTGCCCATCGCAAAGGATCAATAGAAACAGAAAATAACACTAATATGACCCTTGCTGGTAAAGAAAGCCCGGCTTTTGTCAGTAAGTGACTCCAATTCATGCTAAGAAGGCCTAGAATGTGACTATTTCAAATATAAATGGCCTAAATAACATCAATAACAGGGTAATTTACATATGATTTACAAATATTTCTGTAAATTAGTTTATTCCCTTTCTTCAAGCTGTGAGGATTTTTGCTGGTTAAAACATTCCTTCTTTGAATACTTCTTTATAAGAAATAAAGGAAGTAATTCAAATATGTCCATTGCTGGCAAGTCATATCACTAACCTCCGACCCGCCACTAAGGCACATGGATAAACTTCTCTAAGACTGAATGACCGGACCGTCGCTACAGCAACACTGGCGGGAACTGTGGTTGAGTCCTAACGGCCATCACTGGCCACTGCACAACCCTCCCCATAGGGAATAAGTCCCATTACCAATGGGAGGGCCAGAACCCCCACCTATTATTGTGCCCACCGGGTTGGCGAGATCCAACCACCATACATAAAGCATCTCATCCTAATTTCGAGGTGCCCGCACGGGGGGATTCATTGCTGGTAAAGAAATCCGGTTCAATGTTACTAATTAATTTTGATTTAAGCTAAGAATGTGTAGATTCCAAGCATAAATGAACAAAATATACCGGTCTTTTGGATAATTCTCAAATATTCCAGTAAACTAATTTACACACTTTCACAAAAGTTGAGTGGCTTTGAAAGCTTTCCATTTATGTAATAGTCTGAGTAAAAAAGTAACGGGTGAATGGTTCCTCGAATATTGCCTGCAATTCCAATGGCTGCACTTTGTATAAAGTTATAATAATTGTCGCCTTCACAGGGTTTTCAAAGAATAGGGAAGGAGACTTTCGCAGCGACATTTTACAAGAAAGTTAAAAAGTTTCAGAGTTTAAGTTTCCATTCCGTAAGTCTGAATCGAAATCTATTCTGTGCACCTGGTCGGCTTAACCGAAGTAATGTACCGTATAGAAACAGTTTAAAAGTTTTGAAACATGGAAAAGTTGTTGAAATTTATGAGAAAATTATACAAATGCAATTGCTCGTTTACAGCAGATGAATTTCTACTTGAAAATTTTCGTTTATAATGGTTCATATATATTTGCATAACTTAAAGATATTAGCATAAACAGTGTTTGTAAATATGAAATTTTTAAGAAGCATTTAGAATATTTAATTCAATTATTCATAATGTTTATTTATAAAGAAAATGCATTGAAATATAAAATTTAGAATGCTTCCTTATATTTTGCATAAAACCCCTTTTGTGATATTTCTAAACCATCTTGGATAATGATTATATATTGATTTAAGTTTAGATTTTAAATTGAAAAACAAATTTTAGCCAGCACCAATAATATCAATGCTAAAATTCACAAATAAAATTCAGGTGCCTCCTAAAATACAATGCGATGCAGATAATTGAAATTAAAATTTAAAAATATTTAAAGAATAAAACAATATTAAAACATAAAAGATTTTTGAAAATTGAGTCGTCATTGCACATATACAGGATATTTACAAAAAATATGGAATTGTGATTAAGGGCAGAATCCATTACTTTTTCGGGAATAAAAACAAATTTAAAGCATATTGTGAAATTTCTAAAAGATGCTTTTGGTTTACATAATTTTAAACAATTATAAATGAGATGATTTAGAAAAAAATTTGACTTTACTCAGCAAAGATTGACTATTCAGTACAAGTATGTGAAATATTAAAAAAGCGACATATTGGTTTAGCCGTAACAATTATCTGTGTAGAGAACCCAATATATTATTATTTAGTAATAATAATACTAATAATATTAAAGTTAATTTTAGTAGTAATAATATATTTTTTTCAATATACTTTATTTTTCCAGTAGAAGCTTTATCTTGACTTTATTATCTGATCTTGACTTGACAGCTTTACAAGAAGCAATAATTAATTTCTATGAATAATCTAATGATTCAGGATAATGTTATGTGAATCGCTTCTCAATTTAATGCCATTTCGAAACAATATACATCTGTAGTAATGCATTCCTCTGTTGAGCTTGCAAATCTTGGCATAATTATTCAGAATTAATTACAGAGAATCATTACAGTTTTTTTTATTATTTCCGATATCAAATCTTATCCCCTTTAAAGTATTTTTCTACTTTAGAAATCAGCAAAATTTGGTTGTTAAGTCACGAAAGAGAAATCCGGGTGTGTTAGACGTCCACCGTACTTTCATTGAACGATATTGAGGGCCTTTCAGTTTGGACAGAGTTGAATTATTTCTTGAGGGATAGGAATAATGCTTCTGCCCCTAACATATATTCATATAATTCATTTGGCAACATTTCATAGGATTCTGTCGTATTTTTTCCGATTTGAAGTAAAATTTTATGTAATCTTTTGCTTCATTGCTTCCTCTCTTCAGCAACAATGTTTCAAAGCCACTTTCTTGTTTCTGAATGGCTCATATGCTATTAAACTCTTGTAAAATACACTTCTTTCTAGATTCGCCACGTTTTGCGAAGTAAATCTTCTCATACCATTATTCCAGAACTTTAAACCAATAATAACACTTTGTATAAATCGGTATATATAACCGTCCATCAAGGACTTTAAAATATTTTTTGAACAGTATTATTGTCTAAGACAAAATTACGAATTCTCTTTTAGCATTCGAGAACTGATTTCATTTTGAAATTCAAATTTATCCATTTAAAAGTATGAATAAATGACAAAGATCAATTGGTTGAGATTTGAAATTTTATACATTTATTAAGTCGCAGCGACTTGTTGGTAAGATTTTGGTTTTAGAATTGGATGATTCCAAGCTCAAGACCCGATTTTACCGAAAATCCATCACAACTGTCCAAGAGATGAATCTGGTGAGCAATAAATATGTTAGGGACAAATGTTCTTGTTTTGATGTGGTTCGGAAGCTTAGAACGACAATACCAGCTATCTTCTCATCTGACCTTGAATTAAAATTTGAAATTCCTCCTCAAATAATTTAAGTGTTGTTTTCAAACGTGATCATGCTTTAACAAAACTGTTTCTTTATTTTTTAATACATTCATTATATTCTCTCTTTAACTGCAAATTTAAGGTTGTTGCTATTGATTTTTCAACAATTTGATGAGTTTTGTATTTGGCTTTCTTTTCTACTAACAGATCATTACTTCTTTCAATACTATTTTATTAATTAGTTTTGATTTGAGTATTTAGGAACATAATGAATGCAGATCCTATTAAAAATCCTATGATCGTATTTAAAAAAAAATTCTATAATTATTATATATTTACAAATAATGCATTCTGCAAATAAGTTTTTTAAAATTTTTATTTCTTAATATTGTGCCATTTTTTTCGTAATACTAAGGTTTATCACTTCAGATTATGTTAATTAATTTATAATAATCAGATCTGAGATAGTATTGCTTAGATATTGTTGTTAGGCATTTTTAAGACATAAATCCGTCAACACGAGTATATTTTCTAGAGCATTAACCCATGTGCATCATTAGCGTATATATACACTCAATTTTCCTGCTCACTCTCACTGGAGTGTATATATATGCTATCACATTATATGCTATGCATATAATATGATATACATTATATTCATATTATATGCAATATACCTATATGCACCCACATTTCAAATATTACCACACTGAAAAAAATTACTAACAAATAATGCTTAAAAATGATTTTTTCTCTACTCTTATACAATTATTACACCTAAATATGAAATAAAAATTTTCTTTGATATGGGCCTATTTTTTCATATGATGCAAATGGGTTAGTTGCAATCAATGTCATTAATTTAAAAAAAAGTTTAATGGTTCTAAAAAAATCAATAAAAATCTTCATAAAAAAGCAAAGAGTTTCTAAAAATTTTAATAAAAATCTTTATAAAAAAGCAGAGAAAATTTTGTTATGATGCATTCCCTTGTTACTACTGATAATTAATTTCATTTGAAATTTTAGAGTTTTTTGATTGTTAATTCCCAATGTTTAAACATGAAAGGGAAAAACTGATTTTCTTCTCAAAGCTTTTGGGCATGTGAAAATATTTACGAAGCCAGGAAGCTTAATAAAAAAAACTATGAGTGTACCGAAAAATCGAAAACGAGCCAAAAATAGATGCATGTACGAGTAGAAGAGTCAAAGGAGAACTCGGTTTATGAACTGCCGGTGTTATTGGGAGCTAAGTGATAAATGTTTTGAGAAAAGAAAACAGAAAATATTAAATTTCCAGGAATCAGGTAAGCCTTTGTTTTGCTTTGGAAGACACAGTTAGTTGCCTTTGTTACAGTTGTTTACGTTTCAGGGACATTTCAGATTGATGTTATTTCGTTTCCTGCTCTTATTGTTTACGGAAAGACTTGGAGATTTACTGCGATTTATTAATAACTTTTGTTCTGAAAATCATTTCAGCTTTCATTCTATAATAGTTAAGCTCTAATTTTTTTTTCAAAATAATAATAATAATAACATTTTATTCATTTTGATTTAAAATATAGAGTAATCTAATTTTTAACAACCTGCATCCATTCTTATTTGAAATGAAATTTTATTAACAGAATCATTTATTACTGAGATGTTTATAAAATTAACCAAAGAATTGTGACATCATACAAGAATTAGAAGGTAGAGCATTCCAACTGGTTTAATAGGAGGCCTAACATTTGAGTAATATGGATGAGAATCTGATAAAAATCTAAACTTTAAATGTTAAAATTGTGAACTTAATTTCATTCAACTAAGTTGGTGAGTGTTTGATTTATCGTGTTTGCATTAATGAAGTGAGGATTTAACAGAAGGTCAAATCCTTAGCAGTTGTGCCTAAAACTTGATACAGACTACAATTTTGAAACTAAATCTGTGTATAAAATTAAATCTCACTCTTTTCTCCCTCTCTCTCTCTCTAACTCTTTTCATTTTTTAATTACTATGTTGGCTGAAATATGGTGCTTTCTTAGAATAGAATTTCTTAGAAATTTGATTAAAATCTAAAACAATTGTGTAAATTTCTTATGTTAATAAAGTTTATCAAAATTCAATGTTCAAATTTTTGGCGATTACAGTATTTGCTATTTGTTCTTTTACAAGAATGTAAAAAAAAATTCCAAGAATTATTAAAATTGAGAAAAAATGTGTAACAAATAAAATGGCAGTGAGAAAAAAATAAATTTAAAAATTAAAAAAAAAATGCAGGATGATTTTTGAAAGATAATACTTCTAAAAATTATTGAGTATGAACACCGAATTTTGGTTTAATAATTTACAAATTAAAATTAAATTAAAAGTTTTTGAAAATATCAGTCAGATGTGTATATTCCCTCTCTTCAGAGTAAAATTCTTTAAAAAATATTATTTATATTTGAAAAAGTTTGAGCTATAGAATACTCAATGTATAAAAATTCAGAAAAAGAAATACAGAAATAAACAAAGTAACAATGATAAAAAGATTAGTTTTTTAAAAAAAATTTAAAACTGTGTAGAATAATTTTTGAAAGATATAATGAAAGATTTCAATGGTATGGTAAGTGTTTTATTGGCACAAGGTCCAATTTTTTACAAGCTGCGCCATCCACAAAGATTTTAAAATAATTTCATTATAAAATAAGTAAATGAAAGAAGAATGTATTGTAAAAATGTCAAAAGTTGAGAAGATCTATGATTTAAAATGATTTGGCACAAGAATAAAAAAAAAAAATCTGAAATGTGAAATACTATGAAAAAAACCCAATAGCTTTTAAAAAATCAAGAGGCTTTGAGTGAGGTTACTCACCCACTAGGTCTCATAAATTATATTAGACGAATGAAAGGGAGTTAAACGATCTGGAGTAAAATTAGGGTATTCAGTAAGAATGTGTGCTATAGAATTGATCACTCTACAGCTCGTACAATGAGGGGTCCGTTCACCAAACAACAAATGTCTATGAGTGTATCTTGCGTGTCTAATACGTAGACAGATTATTATCAACATGCACGTCCCAAACTTCCTGCCACTTATGAAATTTTTCGATTACAAAACACTGAAATCTATACAGTTTAATATTTTATAAATAAAAATTAAATTAAAAATTTCAAAAAAAATTGAAATGTGCTTTCCCTCTCTCCCTAGTCTAATGGTTCAAATGGTTTAGTATATAAAGCACTTGCAACAATATATATTTATTCTCCTTTATTGGTAGAAGAATAATATGTTTTAAAGGCTACCTTCAGTACAACAAAATTGATCTTGTAAAAATTAAAAAAAACTCTTCTTTAATAGTTATTGAATTTTACTAAATTTAAATCGTAGTAAGCCCTACAACATCACGTTTCAGAGAAAATGTTTATCTGTTTTGTAGAAAATTGCATCATTTACCCAAATTTTATAACATCAGAATTTCTATCAATTTGCAACTCGTTTTCTGAATGTCAACTTTTAATCTTGTAAATAGAATAGCTTTAAGTTTGCGATAAATTTTGAAATATTTCAACATGGAAATAATTTACATTTTTATTAGGTGATTGATACATTTACTTGACTCCGAATTCGTAATTTTGAAAAATTAATAAGGTAATATCGTTCTGTGAATGAATCCAATCATTTTTCTTTGACACCACTTCTCTCTGGTGCCTTATTGCTTTTCATGAAAATCAATCTATGAACTTGTAAATGATTTCTTCCCTGACAATAGCATTAAAAATCGTTTGACATAATGTGTTCGGCATTCTTAATGCTATCTTATTTCATTCTTATTCTTAATAAGAATTTCAATAAATTGCCGGCCAGTCAATATGGACCATCTCGTTTAATAGCTTGCGGATTTAATTTCACCCATCAGCGAATGTTTAGTTTAATCAATACATATTTATAAAATATTTATTTTCTTCATCCACGGAACTGCGTATTCTTGTTTTCTTTCATTAAAATTTAGTGAAAAGTTGCATTTTTGAATTATTATATTGAAATAATACAGAGAGCAAGAAAATGCAAAAAAGTTAATCAAAATCTCGTGTTTAAATTTTTTAATTTGGTAATTGAAATAAGAGATTAGTTTAGCGAGGGAAGGAAATTGTGGTGTACGTGTTAGAGATATGTATCACGCTATGTACTGAAGAAAATTACTATTGGTGGGATATTCGTACAGCTAAAAAGAAAAGAATGAGTAGAAAGTTGCAATTCAAGATTTTTAACTCTTATTTCATTTTTAACTATGTTTTGCTCTAAAATTCACAATTGAATTTTCTACATTCCTTTTTTATTGTGCTCCATGCCTTTTTATTATTACCAGGTCCTCTACAGAATATGTTTGCGAAACTTCATCGATTTAAAACATATTTTTGAGTATTATTTACATCATGAAAAGAATCGTTATTTTAATCCACAGTTTGAATTATTAACATGTATTCAATATTTTTTATTCGGAAATTGTATTTTGTAGTTAGTTGACTTTAGAGACCAGCTGGTTTGCTCTCAAAACTTTTGACCTGGGTTTCTTCATTTAATAGCTTCTTCAATAAAATACTTTTACTTTTTATAGTTATATAACTCAAATTATTATAAACGTCTTAATTCATTTTGTTCATTCTATTATTTCGTGAAATTCTTTTTTTCATTAGCATTCGTTATTTTAATTTCAATAATTAGTTTTTTAATAATATTTTTACATACATTCAATCCTTTTCCTTTCGCTTCTTAGGTGACTTTTCTTGAAAATTTGAGAATCAATATTTCTAGAAAAATTAATAGAAAATTGGTTAGTTTTTCAATGAAATGACAAAAAAGCATTATTTGTTGCAGATTGATTACACTGCTTGCATTTCTTCTTAAATTCAAACTGATAACTCTCCTTCTGTTTAAAATGACTCTCAAAGTTATGTTCAGCAAATGCTCCATTCAATAAAAGCAATCGGATATCTACCAATTTATTAAAAGAAAACCAAACACAAATATACCTCATCCAATTTTCCAACGTTTACATGGCATATTATCTGCATAAACATGAGTGAAAAAGCCTTTTCAAAAACCGGTAGCAATAACGGGAACGAGTGGCATAAATTTTAATACTAAATGAAAACACTGATGAAGACTGATCTTCTTTCAATGTATCAAGTCGAAGAAGTAATTGGATTTGAGGGGAAACTCAATATTAAATAATATCGAACTCATAAATAAAGGCAGAATCGATGTTGGATTTTGTAACGGGATGAAACCGCCTTATTCCATTTCCGATAACTTATTAGGCAATTTGCAAAAGTATCTTGATCGTATGCTCGGAACGCCCTCTAGTGACGCAGCTGGGTATGATTCTGGGAGCAATTTTTTTTTCTGGTAAAAGATTTATTGACATGACAAAAAAACTTTCTTTTTCAATCTGAAAGTTGCTTTGGAATTAGAAAATATTTTAAATTGCTTTGGGTTTAATAATCTTCTTAGAAAAGCAGTGTTCTTCGTTATTTTATTATTGGATATTCTAAAAAAATAATGATTTTCTTTCTATACCGTATTTACTTCAACATTGATTTCGCTTCGTATTTTGAGTTAAAATAATTTAACTTAAATCTTTATAATTTAATTTAACTTAAATCTTTACTCTTTAAATACAAATATGGTGCATTTTACTTTAGAATTTTTATGCGAAAATATTTTAGTTTTATATTTTTAATTAGCCTTCTTTGTCTAATAACGGAAAGTATCGTATGCAAAAAATTTAAATAAACTATTTTCACTTAGCGTTAAGAGTCCCGTCAGAATGCATTTTTTAAAATTTTATAGGCATGCTATTTTAATTTTGTACACGTATTTCTACTATAACTTGTGCGCTTATTTGTACACTGTTTTGTGTATTTTGTTATGGCTATTTTTATACTATTTGTATATGGCTATTTTTTATTTAAGGTATCAGACTACGTTAAAAACACTGATTGACGAATTTTAGTTTTAATTGTTATTTCATGTAGTTCAAACAATATTCTTTCCAAAACAGTTTATCTTCCTTAGGCAAAGGTTGGTCTGACCTATCATCCAGGGGTACATATTTTTTATGAGCTAAAATTTGTCTAACTTCAATTTTCTGAAAACTTAAATTTTTATAAAAATTCATAACCGTTAACATAATATCGCAAAAGCTAATAGAGATATTCACATAAAAATTTCAGCGTGTGTTTTAAATAATACAGGAAATTAAATGAAACAAAAGTTTTAATGTCGGTGAAATACTTTTTCATTTATACGCGTTTTTAGAAAAAATTATGCAGTGAACGTATGGGAAAAATGCATATATGTATATTTTTACACATAACTTCTTTACATCTGCAAATTTTTTTTATATATTTTTTTTTCATTTCATTCACCATTATATTCTATAACTTGTGTAGAAATAGAAATAGAATTGCTGCATTACAATTTTAAGTAGAGTATTAACCGTTTCAGCCAAATTTCATTAGAATTTACTACAATTTTTCTTATTTCTCAAAACGTATTATATTTTCGAATGATTTTGTTACATTTATAATATTTTGTATTATAATTAACAATACATCTAAAAAGAATACTTTGAAATATTTTTCAAAAAATCCAATTTTTAAAATTTGTTCCTTCGAACGTAATCGGATACCTTAATCTAAAATTGGAGATTAAATGAAAGAAAAAAAATAGAAAATAATGAAATTTTAACTAACCAAATAATTTTCTCTCTGAATGAAAACTGCATAAAAATACATAAGGATAATAATTCATATAATTCCAAGTCTGGATTGTATTTTTTAATATTGAAGAGATATTATCCTTTTAACAATATTTCAGATAATTTTTATTGATTTTCAAGCTAAATTGTAATGGTAATTACCCCTAAACTTTGAAAAAAAATTTAAAAAATGTTTTACAGAAGAAAATCTACTAAGTTTCAAAAAAAGAATAAATTTTCATACCTTGGTTATCAACAATGGAAAAAATAGTCAATGTTATATAATTGAAGTAACAATGAAAATAAAGTGAAAGTCGTTCCAGAATAAAATTGTTGCTATAAATTATTCATTAAAATAGTTTTAAATGATTCCTAGAATTAGAAAAATATATGTACTAACTAAATTAGGTAGTGGGAAAAAATTATGTATACCTTGGTGATATTTTCTGTTCTATAATATTTATCGGAATGATTAAATTGCAACACTAAAATATTACTTAATTTTTTTAATTAGTCGAGATTTTTAAAAATATTTCCGAAATGCATATTTTTAGTTTTTAAAGAATATTTGTACAAATTTTCGTCGTCTAATGACTTCTGCTTTAGAACACCACTTCTTTAATAAAAGTAGAGTAGAGTTATTTTACTTTTGTTTATAACTTTTTTATGTATAATTTTAGGAATATTTAAGCAAAGAGTTGATTTTAAAGTTTTAAAGTGTAAGAATCCAATAAAAAATTCATTATTCATTCTAGTTTCTTAAGAGTATTTGTACAAAGTTTCGGGTATCTATTGTCTAATGAATTCTGCTTTAGAGCTCCATTCTTTTAATAAAAGTGTAGAATTCTTTTACCTTTCTTTTTCTTTTTTTTTTTTTTTGAATAATTGTAGGAATTTTTAAATAAAGTGTTGATGTAAAAGTTTTAAAAAGTGTAAGAATCCAATAAAAAGTTCATTATTCATTCTAGTTTCTTAAGAATATTTGCACAAAGTTTCAGGGCTCTATTGTCTAATGACTTCTGCTTTAGAACTCCATTCTTTTAATAAAAGTGTAGAATTCTTTAACCTTTCTTTTTAATTTTTTTTTGAATAATTGTAGGAATTTTTAAATAAAGTGTTGATGTAAA
>JAPMOQ010000295.1:0-12596 GCA_026543055.1 Argiope trifasciata | reverse complement strand
TTATTTTTTAAGCTTCATTTTAAAGCATATAATTTTATGAATACTATCAGTACTTAGCTCTATATTTGAAACTTAGTTTTATTTTCTCATTTTTTGTTACATTTTGCAAGTGAAAATAAAGATTCACATAACTTGACCAAAAGTACTTTCCGCAATTTTAAACATTTTTTTTCAGAATCAAGAGTATTTCATTAGTATTTGCTTGTAGTATGTATTTAGTTAGTGATATATTTTTTTTAAATATATTTTGGAATGATAGATTTTTCTTTTCATAATAAAAAATTTGAATCAAATTGTTGCAAAGTTATTAAGATTTCAATGTGTGTATATTCAAATAAAAAGGATTTATGTTGGTAAATCATTTTTATATTATTGTTGCAAGCACAAGTTATACTTTTAAAAAATATACTGATGTATATGATATCTTTTCATTTTATTGATGTAATTTTTTCATTATCATTCATTCATATCATACCTAGTTATGAAAATTTTCACAATCCTGTATCGGATGATGCAATGTTTTAATGTAATTTTTTATGTAAAAATAATTAAAAAAAATATTTTAAAAATTATCATTATTATTATTGACTTTGACTCCCTCTTAACATATTGGAAGCGACAGCAATTGCTCTCCGTTGGATCTTGTATTCAAGGAGCCTCGCTCTCTGTATTTAAAGACCTCTCTGTCAGCACAGTTCAGTTCAGTCATGTAACTAAGATTCGTTTGACAAGGGCATGTACACGAAAAAACAATTTCGGACAATACTTGAAGCTGCAACTGAGAAAATGTAGTCTTAGAGAAATCAAATTTGTTGTTCTTGTCTATAAAATTCTATCAGATTTGTCACCAAATGGAAGAAAGGAAGACATTTACCCTATTTTATCTTTACTGTACTATGAAATATATTACAAGCCATATTATGTAAGTATAACTGGGAAGTCGGAGTACTTCCAACGCTTTTTTATTGTTGTTATCTCCGAATTCTTAAAACTTAAAAGAAAGTTGTTGGAAATTGTTTCTAGTAATCCGATTCCGTTCCTCCTAAGAGAGGCCCAGAGTTTGGGGTTGGCCACATCATTTTGAACAACTTCAGATGCCGAGGACAATACCCATGTCCTCTCCACTCTTCTACCCGGCACATTTGAGAAATTTGCCATACTTAATGTCCAACGGCGTATTTAATGTGTATCATTCCCACGTACAATAGTATATCTTTAAAAGAATTTAGCCTTTACCCCTGCTTGTAATGAAGCCGACATTTTATTTCCATTCCAGTATAACGTTTTCCAAACTTCCCTTTGAGAAACAGTAAATTTTTGAGCTTATCATTGAAATATTAGTAAATATTTTCTTTTAGGTTATTTTTCATGTTTGTAGAAATAGTCCAAGGTCCTTTAGTTCGTTAGTATATGCTTCTTCTGAGTTTGATTCCGAATGTCAAATCTCATAAATGTTTAATCCTCGCGCCTTCTCAGTAATTGCCTTGTAGAAATTTTAGATGAAAGTGAGTGAATGGCTTTATTCTGTCTGTTGCATTTACTGGATATACTTTTGAAGACCTTTGTAAGAAATACTTGCAGTTTGTATTTTCTGATTCAACTTGCTTTTTTTTACTATTTCTTAATGAAGACCTCTTAAATGTTATTCTAAACCAAAAATATTAAGATTTTCGTTATTTACCTGAGTCGTAGAAATCGATCATCTATATTAATAGATAGGGTGTCTTGCTAGAATAAATTTGATGACAATCTTAATTAATCACATTGAAAATTATTCCCTAATGAAGATTTCAGAATATTTTTTTTCATATTTATTTATTGATTATTATAGTCTCATTATTCTTTCGTGCGTGTACACACACTCGCTTGTTTAGTTGTCTGATTCACAGAGTGGAATTAAAATGCTCCAGGTTTTTGTAATATATTTCATAACTATTTTTAAAATTATATTTGAAATGTTCTCATTCTTGAGATGTTGAAATAAACTGTCTTGAAGATTACCTGCAATTAAATATTTATTTTAGTGTTTCTGCTACATATATAATATTAAAATTACTGAAAAATATTTAGTTTTGGATTAGAAAAAGGATTAGCAAAAATATTCATTCTCCGCAAAGCATTATTTGATCCTGTTATACTCTCACAAATAGCTGACAGTCGATGAGATTATAGAAGCGGTGTCCAGTCTATTCTGTTTCAGATCCAGCTGAAATGCAAATAATGATAAGTTTCGTAGTTTTCGGCTCACTTGGAAAAAAATTGCAAATTTTGAAGTATATAATCTAGCTATAGGAGACAAGATACAAACGTTATTAACCTGATGGTAAAAAATTTACGTGAGAAACGTCTAAGTTGCCAAGTGAGTGTCTTTTATTTTAAGAAGTCATCGAAACAGCTCTAGTTTGAGTAAAACTTTCATTATGTACCACTTTGTGTCCATAAATATGAAAATTACACTTTTTTTCCAATACATTCTTTCTAGAGTTTGTCTCTACAATAACTCAAGTCTCGGATTCACCCATTTGTATAAGACCTTTTCTTTGTTCTCTTATCTGTAGTAGAGAAGGTGCCATCTAATTAAATAGGAGCAAATCACAAGCACTAATCAACTGAAATTAGTGGTACCTAACGTGTTTAGATTGGCATATATTTATATGCAAAGATAAAAAAAAAGACTATTTTTCGGCCATTTCCCTTTATTGGAATTTCAGGATATTACTGAATTCTACTTACTGCCGACTAAAAATGCAAATTTATTAAGAAACGTTTATTTAATAAAATAGAAAAAGCCACTCAAAAGGCATTTTTAAAAAAAAATAAGGTATTGAAATTCTTCAAAATTCAGAAAACTCTAATGCATTTATGTATATGTCGAATGTATTTAATTATTACACCCTAATATCATACAAGAGGGAAAATTTTATTTTGTGCAAAACTGGTTGCGATAGTTTCGGTAAAATTATAATAGAAGAAACAAATGAGGATTAAAAATAGAGAATATTGTGCCTGTGATTTTTTTATTACAGGTTATTTGCATAAATCTTAATGTGAGTGAGGGCTCCCAATAATTCACCATAAACTTTTCTTTATTCTTAATTAGGAACATTAAAATATAATTCTTCAAAAATTCTCTTGAAAATACGTCTACATCCTTCTCTGACTGCTATTGTATCCTAAGCTTTCAGCCGCGAATATTCTTCTCCTGGTTCAGTTTAGCTGAAATTCTATCCTTATAGGATTTGCTTCTTTTTCGTAGTATTCCTCATTATTTAACAATCGCTTATCTGCGTACACTCTTGATGTCGTTCGATGTATCCAGTTCCAATTATCCTCCCTACCATCCAACTGATTAAATGTTCTTTGATCCAAACTCTACCCTCTGTACTTGAAAAAAAAAAAGTTGACGGCGATACACCACCTGTTTTGTCGCATTGCAGCTGACTCCCCCTCCTCCCTCCTAGCTTTAAACAGGGAGAGGGATTCACTCTAGTTCGCTTTATATCACTTTATGTTCTTGAATGCTGGAAAATCGATTAAAAAGTTCAAAATATCGATTTTGGGCACCATCTTTTTGAACTACGTAGATCATTCTCGAACACTTTGCCAATTTTTGGCATTCAGCGTTTGATACAATGAAGAAGATATTTAAATCTTTTTGGTATTTGTATCGTTTTTTGTTTTAAAACTTCAGTTCTTCCCAAGAGCTAAACTGGAGCTTGTCATATTTTTTTTCATAATTTTAGTGAATCTACTAAAATTTCGACTTATATGACACAGCTTGAAAGGATTTTTAAATAAAAAATATTTAGAATACTCTCGGTAAAAAATGGAATATTTCATTAAATACAAATCTTGCCAAGAATTTTAACATCTACCATATGTTTGTTATTAAAAAATGAACAAAAATTTCAGAAACATAACTAGTTGAAAATCGTAGATAATTCAAATTTTACTATGATTTATTGAATTTTTTATGAATATAATATTAAAATACTATATGTAATTCAAGAAATGCTAGGTTCAAAATCAAAACAAATAATCTAAGAAAAAAGCAATTATGTTTAGGAATTATTTTCTAGAAACAGGCATTCTAAAAGGTATTTGGACTCCAAGACGAATAACACTTCTTCCATCAAATAAAAAATATTGCGGCTATATGCAGGGAAAAAAAACCCTTTTAAATCCTACAAGGCTAAAAAAAATATATACTTGTAAGCATATATTTAGGTGGTACCTAAACATATATCTAATATTGTTTTCTAAAGGGAATAATTCAAATTCCATATAAGCATTCACTATTCAAAAACTCGAAAAGTTAAACATAAAAAATATCTCAAATAAGTAGGGGAATACTTAAAAAGAAATTTTTTTGGTTGCAGTTAAATGTGTAATATTACATTTTTTTTAATAAAATCATAATAATTCATTTCAGGAATGAGGAACGTCTTTAAAATGGCCCTGATTCAAGTTATAATGTAATTGTAAAGTCGTTTTCCAGGTTTCCTGCATACTTTTAGAAAATGCATTTACAGAACAATATAGAGATTGCAAATTACATAATTATTACTTCCTTGAGGAGAACGTGGCGATATACAAATAATATAGGAACTGACATTTTTTAATATAACACAAATTTATTTTTCAATTTTCTTTCATGCTAATGTGTGAACACTCAGTACAATACATATCATTTCAAATTTACAGTGCAGTGAGTACTTTTACGTAATTACTATCATACGTATAGCATTCGTGGATTCCATGGTCAGGTTCATCCATCCATTATTCCATCATCAGGTCATAATAAGCGGCTAGAGTTTACAATTGGGTTCCACTTCATGTGGAATTAAATTTTTCTTTCATTAGAAATGTAACTATCATCACTTTAAGCGAGATGGAAACATCAATCATCAAAACGATCCTTTTTCAAAAGAAAAAGAAAAAACGTTTTTCTTACTTAAGGCTCCTCATCAATAAGAGTTTATATAAATATATGCGATGTGACATTTTAAAAAATTCTTTTGTGTATCTTATTTTTTACAAAAGTTTGCTGAATGATAATAGATCCTTTTAGTTACTTTGAATGGCAATATGCTAGTACTACTACAAATGTAATCAGAGTTAGAATCTGCTCACCATTTGTATAATAACGGCTGGATGCTGAATTCCTTGATAGTTTGATTGGTTTTCAAGGAAAAGTTAAATTTTCTTCTATATCACCTGATTAGATTTTTGACTTTTAATTTTGGGGTGCTTGTGTTCTTCTATGGTCCCTGTAAAAGCAACACTTTTTACCGACGCATCTAAGAAATTGTCTTGGTATCACATGTGATGAATTGGATTGGGTGCACAGAACTATTGTCAGTAGAATGCAACTTTACATAGAATTTGAAGAGTTTCATTTTGAGCAAGGTTTCTAAGCACTTCAATTAATGTTTTATTTGACTATTTTTCAAAATTTAATGAAAGATAATAAATACACAGTTATGCATTCCATCCTTTTAAAAACCTTTCGTGATGTATTATTCCTAAAAATACAACGAAAGACTCATTCAAATACCTGTCTGAGATATAGCAAAATAATCTATACAAATTTCCAAATAATACCATCAAATTTTACAGCCAGAAAAATTAAACTTTGTTTGATTAAAAAACAAACTTAATTAAAACATTTTGTTTATTGATTTTTTCACTATAAGGGAGGTGAAAAAATTTAATTCTTGTAACTATTTATTCTCAACCTTTACGGAAGCAAGAGTTTCTATGCATTTTGACTTCAATGAAATGATGAAGCTTTCATCAACATTTATTTGTTGAAAGCTTTTTAATCGTTAATATAGGTCTAATTGCATTAATTGAGGAAATAAACACTTGCTTTACTTTTTTGGGACATCTTTCATGAGTGTATAAAACTTAACATGCGAGTGAAATTAAATTACAAAATTTCATTTCTGTGAACATAAAGCAAGTTGAATAAGGTACATGGAAATAGATATATATGGCTACATTCATGGAGCTGAAAGATTATTATTAAAATCATTCTATTATTTTGAGTTACCGCTGATGTATGCGATTACATGACTTTAACACTCACTCGTAATGCCACATAAAACACTTTTAAATTTAAACGCTGAGATTGCATGGATGCAAAATTTTATTAAATTCTGCTTTAAGAAAAGTTTTTGTTAGTATATCAGCAATTTGATCTTTAGTATAAATGTATACTTTTTTAATGTACTTTCTATTGATAACAGAGTAAATAAATTTCAACATGTTTCATTCTACCAAAGAATTCTACATTTGTTATTCATTTGATATGTGATTGGCTATTTTCATTTACAATAAGATTTTTAATACTTTGAATTTCAGAAATAATAACCTTAATCCTAGGAATATCTGGAATTCTTCCCAAGCAGCAATAGTGGTCGCTAAATGATCGGCCAACCGTCGCTTTGATTGGGTAAAACCCGCCTTTATTCGCGACCCCTCGATATTGTGTCCGGGCGACATCGCCTTTCGATTGTTTTCTTTCTCCTCGCATCAGAACGTCACGTCAATAGCGTCAATAGATTAGTCGCCAGAATGTATATTTATGTGATTAGCACGAAGTCCGAAAAAAACGTCTCCTAGATGGCGCTAGAAATTTTCTATGAGTCACCTGCTTTCCGAGCTACGGAAAGTTTGGCGCCTTTTCAAACGACAAAGGAATATCTGCGGTGATTGTTGAAGAACCTTGAGTTATTGAGTATCTGCTATCTGAAAACGTGGTAGGTGCAGCTTTATTTTTAATTATACATTTTTATATTGTTTATTAATTATTCAAATTAATATATTATAATGTACGCGATTTTATGTTAAATCTGTAATTAATTGTTCATAACCCTAAAATGACGCTACATACGGTGTATTCCATTACTTATCAGCTATTACTCTATACGATTCCATTCTTATTTTAATGTTCTCAAATTAGTGAAATCAATTTTTTTAGGTGTTTAGTTTACCTCTCTTTACATTTGCTTTCCTACTTTTTATTTATTTTTTTAATTCGGACATCATTCTTCATATTGATGTCAACGATCAGTTCTACAGAAAGATAAAAGTGCATTTTAAAAATTAAAACACGATTCGAAACGTGATAAAATTAAAACACGATTCACATTAGAAATTTGTATTAATGACAAAGTTATGAGGGGTTTTTTTTTCACTAAAATTATCACAATTATTTTGCATACCCATGAGAAAAAATTACGGCTTTTTCCGGGTGTTTATAAAAAAAATTACATAAAATGTATTTTACCTCTAATTTGTTTCATACTTAAAAATGTTTCTCAGGGGTGATTGTGCTCCGGGGTTACCCCGGAATTCCAGTTTTTTTTCAATTATCTAAATGATCATGTGATATGTATACATTTATTTATGCTTTATCTTAATTATAATCAAGAACGAATAATTTTATATTAGTTGGATTTAAATATGCTCTCCATTTTCTTCCCCATTTTTGTAATCGTTCAGTCTAGTTTTTAATTTACCAGAAAACAAATTTATCATAAATTTCTTTTTTTATCGTTTTATATCGTTTGAAATCTTGAATATCAAATGTATTCGATATTCAAGATTTCAAACTCTCATTCTAAGAAGGCTAATTTGTATATCTAAAATAATATTAATATCTAAATAGTGAGATTTATCAAAACCAGTTTGTGTGGTTTTTCATTTTAATTGTTAAAATTAACGGAATTTCACTGTTTGAATATTTACTATCAACAAATTAAATCTAATATTGTAACATGCAATTATTTATTTGTTATATGTAATTAACTGTCTTTTAGTTCTGGGATTTTAATTTAAAAGCACAATCATCCCTGAAATATGCTCTGCATTTTCTTACCATTTTTGTAATCATTTAGTCTTTTTTTTTCTGTACCAGAAGACAGATTTATCATAAATAAAATGTATTTGATATCCAAGATTTAAAAATCTCATTCTAAGAAGGCTAATTTGTTCATTAAATATCTAAAGAGTGAGATTTATCAAAAGAAGTTTGATTGGGTTTATATTTTAATTGTTAAAATTAAAGGAATTTCACTGTTTGAATATTTACTATCAATAAATTAAATTTAATATTGTGACATGCAATTATTTATTTGTTATATGCAATTAACTTTTTTTAGTTTAGGGTTTTTGGTTATAAGTGATATAAATTTCAGTGTTTTTAATTTAGAGGCACAATTATCCCCAGTTTCTATAAAAATAATTTAAAATTCCTTTGTACAGAATATTGTTAGCATTTAATAATACTTTTTATGTTAACAGATCTATTTTTATGGTGTTAAAAAAAAGGAAATTAGGATAGGAAAACTGACATTTAGAAACATTTGCTGTAAATGTCAACAAAACACTAAATAATTTCAAGAGATATATGCATTAAATCAGTGGCACAAACAGAAATTTCTCAAGGGGAGGTCCAGGGTCAGAAGTCCACCATTCTCGTATCATACCCCAATTATTTTATGTACTATATACATAGGATTAGAATCAATTGAAAATAAAATCAAGGGCCATGGGTGGGTCCAGACCCCCTGGACCACCCCGCTTGTGTGCGCCACTACATTAAATTCTTACAACAGAATTGTCATGGTCAAAAATGGTAATTTGACAAACATTTGGTATGTCGGGTTATTCTGTTCGTCCAGCTTGACATATTTTTTTTATTAGGATTATTGGCTGGAAAAGACTCAACAGTCTCTCGCCTGTAATTATTGATTGGGTTATTAAACAAAGGCTGATTATTGTTATTTTAAATTTAATTACTTCTAAGCCACAGTGCAGAATTATGTACTACAAAATGAATCAGATTAAACAATAACAATGAGTTTTATTTGTAATAAAATATTAGAATATACTGTGATTTTTTCATGAAATTTAATAAAAGATGTGTAACAATAATTATTTTCTATTAAAAAAACAAAAACCACAATTTTTTCTCAAGTGTATCTAAAGTTAGTCTGTGTGATAATTTTGCAATAACAACTCTTAACTTTGTCATTAATACAAATTTTAAATATGTAAATTTTTGTCTCTTTTATTCAAAAATGATTTTTTTTAAAAAAAGGAGGGCTCAAAAGCCCTATAATTTTGTTTTTTAAACCTAGAGTATGCATTTATGATCAGTGACTGAGAAAAGTTGAAAAATCTTGTGAACATAAAAGATATCACTGTCAAAATGAGAACCAAATGCCGGGTAAAAATATCTACTAAAGGAAATCATACATGGAACACATATACAGATTGCAAAAAAGCAATTTGTGGCAATTGTACTTAGACAAGTAAAATCCATTAATTTCTACTAAAACTATACATAATGAAAATAAATGAGGTCAGTATCATATAAACTTCCAAGCTAATTAATTGAACAAAAGTAGTTTATAATTATGTATAAAGCTTATTTATTTAGAGTGGAAAATAAATTTTTTGAATGATGAAAATATAAATAGTCCTCACATTCTGTTTAATCCAACATTTTGATTATCCAAATAGACTAAAATTCCATGGAATTCTGATGATCGAGTCTCAATTATAGTCTTATTAAATTAATTTTTACCATATTTCTAGATTTTAAACATTTAGCTGGTCTATACTAAGAAATTCTGGGAGGAGCCACACTGGCCCCTTCAATCTTCCTAAGTATAAGGCAAATTTCAGTCTTTTTGCTGTTTATAAATAAAATTTTGTCTTAGAATTGAGTTTTTTCAAAATGATTTCTAAAAATAAATCAGCAAAAGCCTTATAAATTCTTTGTTAAGTTAATGTATATATTATTATTATTGTGTAATAATAATGCATGTAAAGGACTAAATTGCTCTGTTTGGAAAATTTGTTCTTTCTCAAATTTTCATTTAACAGTATTTTTTTTTTTTTTGTCTCATTTTAAAGAATTTTATATTTATTTCAGCATCTGTCAGAAAGCACCGTCAATTTGAGAAAATCACGGAGCATGAAGTAGAAATTGCTATTAAAAAATGGCTAGTACATGCCAAAGACAAGGATGGTGGACGAATGCACCGAAGGACTGTATTACCAAATTTGGAAACGCTGAATCGATTACAAAATATTCTTTTAAATAAAGTTTTTTTTAAGTCTCTACTTTTTTGTGGGTTTTATTTGAGCTTTAATCATGTTGAATATTGGTTTGCTCCTGTACAAGAAGAAATAGTGTATATATTTTTACTGAACACATACGACTTACAAAATAAGCAGTTACAAAGCTTATTTTTTCTTACTTTTAATTGATATGTAAAATTTTAGTTTTTGTGATAGTTTTGTTATCAAATTTAAGTAAGGTAGTAGGATCCTAAACTATTTATTTATAAATGTAAAATGCTTGTAATTAAAAGGCAAAGAAGCCAAGAACTTAACTTAGTTTAGTTTTTGAAATATTTGTAGTTCACATTTAATAATATAACAGCATAAATTAAGGTATGCTTGCATTATCTTTTATAAAAGATAAATCACAGGATTTCTTTTATTCAGAAATGGTTGAAATAATCTTCTGGGACTGTTTAAAATTACCACAGATCCCATTAGAAAGTTGCTATAGATATATTTTTATGTTATACAGATGAATTACAAGATTGTAATATTTGTACATTTTTGTTTATACATATTGGTTTTAAATTGTATTTTTGTTTGCATATTAGATTATTGCTTTGAAGAGCACTAAGAAATACAATAGAAAGGCTTAAGATGTGCAGACTGCTTTAACCTTTTCACTATTGGAGAGACTATTGTTATCCCAGAATAAGTTTGATGCTTGATTATGAGACTGAGATCCATTCAATATCAATGTCTACTCTATAATGTATGTGTGTGTATATATATATATATACACACCATATTTTATCCATAGTATGGTCCTCAGTGCAGTATATTTACCATGGGATAGCAGTAGTCCCACTGGTAGTGAAAAGGTTAATAAAGTTTCTGATGTATCTTTTGTCAAAGTTTTATGAGAGTACTTTGCTGAGTTTTCAAAATTATAACACATGTAACAAGATTAATAAATAACTAAAAGCATTTCAAATTTTCACTAGTTTATTAAAGAATTCCTAAAGTTTGTGCAAGGAAAATAAACTTAATGCAGCAGTATTAAAAGATTTATTACTAGAAATATTGGTTATACTCTTTTAGAGATTTTTATTTTATTTATGCTCATTTAGAATGTTGATTTACACTTCTATTGGAGGCAATAGTACAGGGTTTCTACAATGAAGATAAACCTGGTAAAGTTGGGGGATTTCAAAATTACTTTATAATCTGGAATAATCCATCCACAGCTCGGCAAAGAATGCATGTTTGTCTAACAACCTTCCATGAGAAAAATTGGATATCTGAAACTGTTGCAGAGAAGACAAAGAGTTTATAATTTTGTGAATTTGCTAGTAAAAGAGAGGATTCTTTCTTTGAGTTTTATCCAGTGTTATACTAAGTATGCAATGCTAAGTTATGTTTATTTTTTACTAGTAATATTGTGAAAAGAAATTATTTGGAATTTTTCGATCTATACTTCCAAATTAAAAAATATTTAAATTTCGTAAATAGACAATATTGAGATAAGTAAATATTTCTATACGTAATTTAGTTAAGTATGCAATGGGAATTGGAGGAATTTCGTCAACCTAGGCATAAAGTAAAACAAGGTTACTACACTCAGGAAAAATCTGAAAAACTTAAGGAATTTAAAGTTTAATAAACTGGGAAAACTCGGGGAATTTCAGAATTGTAATAATGAAACCTGGGAAACAGTTTATAAAAATTGTGAATTCTTCATGTTTATAACTTAAAATTGTTTATAATTTCACACTAAAATGTTTAAGGATTTTAATTTTTATCTTAAAACTAAATATTTTATTTCAAAAATGAATTAATTCAAGGAAATAAAAAGCCATTTTTAAAAAATGAAATATTCTTTTATTTATTTGAAGCCAGTAAACAGAATGCCAGATAAAAAAAGTTTAAAAGCGTAAATAATGAATTTTTATCGGACCACCCAATTATTCTATATATCGGTAAATTATTCATATCAGGTTGGCCGCTTACTTTAAATGTCAGAAAAAGATTGGTACTAGGTCGCCCTCTGATCATAAACATCGGGAAATGATCGGTAAAACTGTCTGAAATACGCCGCGGCGATGATCGCCAGGCGTTTTGCCGGCGGCCATGCCCAACTACTATCCGAGGTCGCCGGCGATGTCGCCCCAACGTCACGAAATCGAAAGGCGATGTTTGACCAATGAATGGCCAACGATCTTTTGCTGCTTGGGTTTTATTCAGAACGATTATTTCTACCTCTTTAATCGATAATGCAATAACTTTTTTGTTAATTAACACTTCACAAAATAGGGTTATTACAGAATATGTTTATATACCTAGACAGATTTTCTATGAATTTGAGCCTTTGTCAGATCGACATACACAGATAGATCTAAATCATATAAATTATAATTATAATAATCTGTTTTTACTTCAGTAGCACTTTATATCTTAAATTTTTTCATTAAAGTACATCAGGGAATATCAGTAAGATATCTCTTAGCTGACTA
>JAPMOQ010000291.1:0-11024 GCA_026543055.1 Argiope trifasciata | reverse complement strand
AAATGATAGGACTTAATAAGGGAAAGTGAGACATGGTAGTGGTGTGGAGGAAGACATCCTTGACAGCACTGTGAGATCCTGCCCGTTATTTATCTTATCATTTCATTGCAGGGCACTACTGACAGATACCCACACCACTACCATGTCTCACTTTCCCTTATTAAGTCCTATCATTTCCAGACAAGAGGGTCAGACTATGTTAACTTTTAAAAGCAGGTTGTTATCTGTGAGGTATCGGTGCACGGGGTGGCCCAGGATGTAATTGGAGATGAAACAGGAAAGTTTGTGCCATAATTCATTGGAGGTTAGAAGTTGATGGAAAGTGAGGAATTAGACAATTGTGGAATGCAAAAAATTCGAATTAATCAGCTGTCTCTTTCGTAGAGATTTATCAGGGTAAACTTGACAGAAAACTGAACGCTATGGAAGGATTAAAAATTGAAGTATTATAAATATGAAGATTATGCATTTGTACAAAACGGTAGAAACAGTAATCTTCATGTATGAAATAAAATCAGACAAATAAGAAAAATAGCATGAGAAACGTACAAATAGATGTTACTTTGACGAATGTCCACTGAAGAATGCTTATCATCTGCATATTAAACTGCGTTGATTTCATGCCCCCCCCCTTTTTTTTTAATACTACAAATGCTTCAGGGATTAAGAAATTAAATTAATTCATTGCAGTTTGTTAGTATTTCATAATTAGAAATTGATTTCACATGTTTGGATATTTTTTGTAATAATGTAGGAATCTTCGGTTCTTAATCCTTTAAACTGTAAACTCATGTGCATTGAATTATCATATCTCATATTAATAAATTAAAATGAACTCATTCAAATAGCACAATAGTTCAATATTAAAAAATCTCGCATAATCAACAAGCACCTAAAATATTCTAAGGAATTTTAAACAAATTGATAAGATAGCACATTCATGAAATGGAAAATATCATCACAGATTAGAAACAAAAAGAAGATAGTTAAGGAGTTAAACAGTGCTTTCAGCATACGTATATTAAAAACGCAATAATATTATACCCAAGGTCTTTTATAGTATTTTTGTGCTATTTATAACTCAATCATAATCTAATCTGGAGAAGAAACTCAGGAAAATAATTTGCTATGATCCTGAGGCGGTATCGAACGGCTTTCTTTCTTTAAATACGTAGGTGGATATGGTAAAATTTTTTTATTTATTAAAAAAAAGAGAAATGACAATTTTTAATCAGGAATTTCTACAATAATTTGCTGTTATAATATTTTTGGATACAGAAAACGCATTTGGACACACCTTTATAAGAAATAACGTTATTGAATGACTATATATAGATCCAAGAATTCAATTCTTTCTTTATTTCAAATCAAAGGTTTAATATACGGGAATATGTTTTTATAACTTTCAGATCAGCTAGTAGATTTTAATTGTCGTTTTTCTATCTAAATTATTCATAATACGCGATCAAGTATAATCGTCATATATATTTGTAAAAATTATTGTTGGAGAAACAGTCTTGATTATAATGTGTTAGACTATTTCAGAAAATGTTTTGAGGGGCATTGTAATAAAATATCATATTTTTAATTAATGAATTAATAGAAAAATAAATACTGCATAAGAATGTTAAAGTTACAAAGATTAAGATAAATAAATCTTTGATTTTATTATTCCTTAAATATATATAGGAAAGTAAACATGAAAACTAAGAAAAAAATATTAAATGAACAATATTTTTACTGTTCATCTGATGGGATTTTTTTATTGTTAATTTAATGTTTTAATGCTAGAATTTCTTTTTAAAAATCAAACAAGTAATATTTATATCTCACTCTTACTTTAAAAAAAAATTGTTACATTTTAACCACATGTGACAAAGTATCATTTTTTGTGAATCAATAATAGGAAATGACAATTAGTATTCGACTGCGTTCCATGTATTTGAATGGTAATTACAGATCACGGCATAAAATCACCATTTGCGCTGAATATAATTTCCTTCCTTATGGATGAGGTAATAGACCTATTAACAAGTGAGAAACCATTTCTGATACGTTTATTAATTTGAAACGTTGTAAATGAAAGCATATATGGTAAAAAAGTAATTAGGAAATCTTTCTTTTAATTCAAACATTAGAATACATTATTTACTTTAGAAATAAATGAAAATTTTGTCATCAAACTGATAACGTAAAATGCATGAAATTTCTACGAACAAGTACCGTAGAAGGGTATATTTACAAAAAGTGCTTTAACATATTTTTTTATATTGGGTTGTTCGGAAAGTCATTTCGTATTTTTTTGTCAAAATGAAAAGAAATTTTCGTTTAATGAATAAATTATTTATTAAATTATAAAATTGCCATTCTGGTCTAATACCTTTTGCCATATTTTTGGTAGTAACATGATTACACGCTCATAAAAGTTTTGGTCTTTGCTGTAAAAAAAAACTGATCGAGGTGGTTTTTGGCCTCCTCATTTGAAGGAAAAATTTTGCAAATCAGTTCTGGTACTGATGTACTGTTAACACATCTTCTCCACACATATTGGCTAATTTATTTCTGGCTTGAACAGCATTTTTACCTTTTATAGCAAAAAAGAAAAAAATGACGAAAATGCTGTTTATTGCTCTCCATATTTAAAAGGGCACCATCCAAAAACTACTGCGAAGAATCAGCTGCACTTTTTCACACTCAAGCCTTGCTATATCAGCTCTTAAAACATAAAATGATTTTGCGGTTTAAGTATGAAATTGGGTGCGAAAAATGCAATTAAATCCTTTGTCAGGAAAAAACGAAATTACTTTCCGAACAACCTAATAGAAAAAAATAATTTTAATACATAATGCTCACCTGCCTTAAACTGTCAATATCATTTAATACTTCGATATGAAAATCTCTATGATATAAAAGAAATACCATTTAATTCTTGATTTCACCATTCACAATGTCTTTTAATGGATTTCACGCAATGGTTCGTTGGCATAATTTCATACGATAGTAAAATGTTGGCAGAAAAATAATATTTCAATAAATGAAATTTTTAAAAAAGGTTGATAATTTTTTTGAAAAATTTAATCTTGCGTGTTTTTATAACATCTAGTTTATAAATGCTTATGTTTTCGTTATTGCATGAAATACCCCACCTCTTTCTTAAATTCGTTTTATTAAATAAAACATTTATATTACAATGAAATATCTTATTAAATTTCGATATTATATTTCTTTTGATTCACTGTTCTTGAAACAATTTATAAACAAACAATTTATGTTTGTTTATTTTATTTATTTACAATCAAAATACTCAAGTTTTCGATATCAAGCAAGACAAGTTCATATTTTTGTTTTCGGTTCATCCTGGAATTTAATGCTGTTCTATTCTCACAATCAAATTTACATTTTAAATGTAGGTTTTAAAATGAAATTGGCAGAAAATCATCTCGTCTCTATTATTATAAATACTTTCTTTTATATTTATTTAAACTGGAGGCAACCTTTAAGTATAGATTTTAGAAACCACGTGCATAGTACAAACAGTAAGGTACAGCAGGGTTAGAAACTCTCCAAATCCGAAATGCATTGCTTACCAAAAACTGATTTTATATCATTAGAAGAAACAGATATAGAATTTAATCTAAAATTACATTCTTACTCAACAATATTTAAGGTATAATACAGACATTTGATTTTTCTATATGAATTTTGAATGTTTATAAATAACTGAAAATACTAATTTACTACACATTCGATATTTTATAAACGATATTATTAATAATCGTTTCTCGTTTCGAAGAAGACAAGTTATTAAAAAGCGCAAAAATGATTCACTATTTGTAATATTTTGGATCAACAAAGAAATTACTAAGTTTAATAAAAATTTTAAAAGTAATTATAGAAATTTAATATATTTTTTAGAAAAATTAAAATTTGTTTATAAAAGTCAAAGAGAAAATAATATGTCTTTACTATTAAGTATATAAACAGAAACTTGTCTCTAAATAAAATTAAGATTTAAAAAATATGCAATATCAAATCTGTGAACAAAAAAAAAACTATTTTTTTTTGGTGGTACAAATATTTATATTTAGTAAGATATTTGAAAAATTCACAATATCTAAGTATATAAGAGGAGGGCAAAAGTGAGTCTCGGAATCACTTTTTTCTGACAAAACAACGAATATGACACTTATTTATTTATTTTATCTTTTATAATATGACATTTTTTTTTTTACTTCTGCGTTTTTCAAACCAAAAACATTTGTTTGAAATAAAATACATAAAAATATTATTTAAAAAAAGAAATGAAATATTTTTTTTAACTGAACGGTGATTCTAGGAATAACTATAATAAAATGATGTTATACTTCTTTGAAATTTTTAAATACTCTAGTTTTCTCGAAATACAGCATTAAATCTACTATTAATGTATAATATTTACAAAAGAAAACAAAAATCTGTTACCATAAATAAAAATAAAAATAAGTAAAAATAATCGCTAATATTATAAATTATTTTTCAAAGACATTTTTTATAATACTCTAAAAAGTATTGGACATAATTATGATAATTTTATGTCAAATTTTTATTTAAAAAACCTGTAATCTGGGCTTTTCAAAAATGTATAACCAACAGAAATTTTAAAACATAAATTTTATAAAATATTTTTAAAAAATAAAAATTAATAAAAAATAGTGTTTACAATTTATTTTATTGAACATAAATTCGAAGCCTTACCATTTACTTGACTCGCTTTCGCGTTTTACTTTTTCTCCAACAAAAAACCAACAGAAGAAAAAAGTAATAATCATAGAAACAAATTATAAATATTACGAAAGTGCCATAAAACTCTTAGTGTATCAGCAAAAATATCACCTGTACACAGTCTTCTACGAAATAAAAACGCACCTACCTTGATGATCCTTCACAGGTGCGCTGAGGTTAACAAGTGTGTCAAAATATTTTCCCCCTTTTCTATCACTCCAACGTCATGATGAGTATGGCACGCGAATGCACAGTCTTCGTGTTCGAAACGGGAAAAAGTCACCACAACACACTTCCTGCCGTGCGAATTCTGCGCTATCTAAGAACTCTATGAGAGAAGCGAAAACTTAACGGGTCTTCCTTCTCAGACGATCTTCTCTCGTGCTTGGATCACGCGCTTGGCAGAGATTTGGCGCTCGTTTGGCGAGTATTGACTTCCACGTTCGGTAGTTCAACGATATGCCTATTTAAAAGAAAAATATGCACATTATCCTTTCAATAAAGCGTGGTGAAAGTTCTACACTGTTTTCCATTAAAATATCGCTACTTTCAAATAATTTTTGATGGATTCTTAATTTTTGTTCCTTTTTATTCTAAATTCTAGATATATTTACTTATATCTTTTAATTTTTGCCAAAGCAAAAAATTTCAAAATGAAAAATTGATTAACACTTTGTTTTATTCTATTTCAAATTTATTTTTCGTCTGTAATAATTTCTTTTACCGACCAGAATAGTTATTATTTATTAAATTTATATATATTAACAAAATAAGCCAAGCAAAAAAGGAACACAATCGAATAATCCGGATTCTTTTTCTATTGGTTGTAGTTTTGATTCTGTTGTATTCCTTTTTGCTTGGCTTATTTTGTTAATATATATAAATTTAATAAATAATAACTATTCTGGTCGGTAAAAGAAATTATTACAGACGAAAAATAAATTTGAAATAGAATAAAACAAAGTGTTAATCAATTTTTCATTTTGAAATTTTTTGCTTTGGCAAAAATTAAAAGATATAAGTAAATATATCTAGAATTTAGAATAAAAAGGAACAAAAATTAAGAATCCATCAAAAATTATTTGAAAGTAGCGATATTTTAATGGAAAACAGTGTAGAACTTTCACCACGCTTTATTGAAAGGATAATGTGCATATTTTTCTTTTAAATAGGCATATCGTTGAACTACCGAACGTGGAAGTCAATACTCGCCAAACGAGCGCCAAATCTCTGCCAAGCGCGTGATCCAAGCACGAGAGAAGATCGTCTGAGAAGGAAGACCCGTTAAGTTTTCGCTTCTCTCATAGAGTTCTTAGATAGCGCAGAATTCGCACGGCAGGAAGTGTGTTGTGGTGACTTTTTCCCGTTTCGAACACGAAGACTGTGCATTCGCGTGCCATACTCATCATGACGTTGGAGTGATAGAAAAGGGGGAAAATATTTTGACACACTTGTTAACCTCAGCGCACCTGTGAAGGATCATCAAGGTAGGTGCGTTTTTATTTCGTAGAAGACTGTGTACAGGTGATATTTTTGCTGATACACTAAGAGTTTTATGGCACTTTCGTAATATTTATAATTTGTTTCTATGATTATTACTTTTTTCTTCTGTTGGTTTTTTGTTGGAGAAAAAGTAAAACGCGAAAGCGAGTCAAGTAAATGGTAAGGCTTCGAATTTATGTTCAATAAAATAAATTGTAAACACTATTTTTTATTAATTTTTATTTTTTAAAAATATTTTATAAAATTTATGTTTTAAAATTTCTGTTGGTTATACATTTTTGAAAAGCCCAGATTACAGGTTTTTTAAATAAAAATTTGACATAAAATTATCATAATTATGTCCAATACTTTTTAGAGTATTATAAAAAATGTCTTTGAAAAATAATTTATAATATTAGCGATTATTTTTATTTATTTTTATTTTTATTTATGGTAACAGATTTTTGTTTTCTTTTGTAAATATTATACATTAATAGTAGATTTAATGCTGTATTTCGAGAAAACTAGAGTATTTAAAAATTTCAAAGAAGTATAACATCATTTTATCATAGTTATTCCTAGAATCACCGTTCAGTTAAAAAAATATTTCATTTCTTTTTTTAAATAATATTTTTATGTATTTTATTTCAAACAAATGTTTTTGGTTTGAAAAACGCAGAAGTAAAAAAAAAAATGTCATATTATAAAAGATAAAATAAATAAATAAGTGTCATATTCGTTGTTTTGTCAGAAAAAAGTGATTCCGAGACTCACTTTTGCCCTCCTCTTATATACTTAGATATTGTGAATTTTTCAAATATCTTACTAAATATAAATATTTGTACCACCAAAAAAAAATAGTTTTTTTTTTGTTCACAGATTTGATATTGCATATTTTTTAAATCTTAATTTTATTTAGAGACAAGTTTCTGTTTATATACTTAATAGTAAAGACATATTATTTTCTCTTTGACTTTTATAAACAAATTTTAATTTTTCTAAAAAATATATTAAATTTCTATAATTACTTTTAAAATTTTTATTAAACTTAGTAATTTCTTTGTTGATCCAAAATATTACAAATAGTGAATCATTTTTGCGCTTTTTAATAACTTGTCTTCTTCGAAACGAGAAACGATTATTAATAATATCGTTTATAAAATATCGAATGTGTAGTAAATTAGTATTTTCAGTTATTTATAAACATTCAAAATTCATATAGAAAAATCAAATGTCTGTATTATACCTTAAATATTGTTGAGTAAGAATGTAATTTTAGATTAAATTCTATATCTGTTTCTTCTAATGATATAAAATCAGTTTTTGGTAAGCAATGCATTTCGGATTTGGAGAGTTTCTAACCCTGCTGTACCTTACTGTTTGTACTATGCACGTGGTTTCTAAAATCTATACTTAAAGGTTGCCTCCAGTTTAAATAAATATAAAAGAAAGTATTTATAATAATAGAGACGAGATGATTTTCTGCCAATTTCATTTTAAAACCTACATTTAAAATGTAAATTTGATTGTGAGAATAGAACAGCATTAAATTCCAGGATGAACCGAAAACAAAAATATGAACTTGTCTTGCTTGATATCGAAAACTTGAGTATTTTGATTGTAAATAAATAAAATAAACAAACATAAATTGTTTGTTTATAAATTGTTTCAAGAACAGTGAATCAAAAGAAATATAATATCGAAATTTAATAAGATATTTCATTGTAATATAAATGTTTTATTTAATAAAACGAATTTAAGAAAGAGGTAGGGTATTTCATGCAATAACGAAAACATAAGCATTTATAAAACAGATGCTATAAAAACATGCAAGATTAAATTTTTTTTTAAATTTTCAGCCTTTTTTAAAAATTTCATTTATTGAAATATTATTTTTCTGCCAACATTTTACTATCGTATGAAATTATGCCAACGAACCATTGCGTGAAATCCATTAAAAGACATTGTGAATGGTGAAATCAAGAATTAAATGGTATTTCTTTTATATCATAGAGATTTTCATATCGAAGTATTAAATGATATTGACAGTTTAAGGCAGGTGAGCATTATGTATTAAAATTATTTTTTTCTATTAGGTTGTTCGGAAAGTAATTTCGTTTTTTCCTGACAAAGGATTTAATTGCATTTTTCGCACCCAATTTCATACTTAAACCGCAAAATCATTTTATGTTTTAAGAGCTGATATAGCAAGGCTTGAGTGTGAAAAAGTGCAGCTGATTCTTCGCAGTAGTTTTTGGATGGTGCCCTTTTAAATATGGAGAGCAATAAACAGCATTTTCGTCATTTTTTTCTTTTTTGCTATAAAAGGTAAAAATGCTGTTCAAGCCAGAAATAAATTAGCCAATATGTGTGGAGAAGATGTGTTAACAGTACATCAGTACCAGAACTGATTTGCAAAATTTTTCCTTCAAATGAGGAGGCCAAAAACCACCTCGATCAGTTTTTTTTTACAGCAAAGACCAAAACTTTTATGAGCGTGTAATCATGTTACTACCAAAAATATGGCAAAAGGTATTAGACCAGAATGGCAATTTTATAATTTAATAAATAATTTATTCATTAAACGAAAATTTCTTTTCATTTTGACAAAAAAATACGAAATGACTTTCCGAACAACCCAATATAAAAAAATATGTTAAAGCACTTTTTGTAAATATACCCTTCTACGGTACTTGTTCGTAGAAATTTCGTGCATTTTACGTTATCAGTTTGATGACAAAATTTTCATTTATTTCTAAAGTAAATAATGTATTCTAATGTTTGAATTAAAAGAAAGATTTCCTAATTACTTTTTTACCATATATGCTTTCATTTACAACGTTTCAAATTAATAAACGTATCAGAAATGGTTTCTCACTTGTTAATAGGTCTATTACCTCATCCATAAGGAAGGAAATTATATTCAGCGCAAATGGTGATTTTATGCTGTGATCTGTAATTACCATTCAAATACATGGAACGCAGTCGAATACTAATTGTCATTTCCTATTATTGATTCACAAAAAATGATACTTTGTCACATGTGGTTAAAATGTAACAATTTTTTTAAAGTAAGAGTGAGATATAAATATTACTTGTTTGATTTTTAAAAAGAAATTCTAGCATTAAAACATTAAATTAACAATAAAAAAATCCCATCAGATGAACAGTAAAAATATTGTTCATTTAATATTTTTTTCTTAGTTTTCATGTTTACTTTCCTATATATATTTAAGGAATAATAAAATCAAAGATTTATTTATCTTAATCTTTGTAACTTTAACATTCTTATGCAGTATTTATTTTGCTATTAATTCATTAATTAAAAATATGATATTTTATTACAATGCCCCTCAAAACATTTTCTGAAATAGTCTAACACATTATAATCAAGACTGTTTCTCCAACAATAATTTTTACAAATATATATGACGATTATACTTGATCGCGTATTATGAATAATTTAGATAGAAAAACGACAATTAAAATCTACTAGCTGATCTGAAAGTTATAAAAACATATTCCCGTATATTAAACCTTTGATTTGAAATAAAGAAAGAATTGAATTCTTGGATCTATATATAGTCATTCAATAACGTTATTTCTTATAAAGGTGTGTCCAAATGCGTTTTCTGTATCCAAAAATATTATAACAGCAAATTATTGTAGAAATTCCTGATTAAAAATTGTCATTTCTCTTTTTTTTAATAAATAAAAAAATTTTACCATATCCACCTACGTATTTAAAGAAAGAAAGCCGTTCGATACCGCCTCAGGATCATAGCAAATTATTTTCCTGAGTTTCTTCTCCAGATTAGATTATGATTGAGTTATAAATAGCACAAAAATACTATAAAAGACCTTGGGTATAATATTATTGCGTTTTTAATATACGTATGCTGAAAGCACTGTTTAACTCCTTAACTATCTTCTTTTTGTTTCTAATCTGTGATGATATTTTCCATTTCATGAATGTGCTATCTTATCAATTTGTTTAAAATTCCTTAGAATATTTTAGGTGCTTGTTGATTATGCGAGATTTTTTAATATTGAACTATTGTGCTATTTGAATGAGTTCATTTTAATTTATTAATATGAGATATGATAATTCAATGCACATGAGTTTACAGTTTAAAGGATTAAGAACCGAAGATTCCTACATTATTACAAAAAATATCCAAACATGTGAAATCAATTTCTAATTATGAAATACTAACAAACTGCAATGAATTAATTTAATTTCTTAATCCCTGAAGCATTTGTAGTATTAAAAAAAAGGGGGGGGGGCATGAAATCAACGCACTTTAATATGCAGATGATAAGCATTCTTCAGTGGACATTCGTCAAAGTAACATCTATTTGTACGTTTCTCATGCTATTTTTCTTATTTGTCTGATTTTATTTCATACATGAAGATTACTATTTCTACCGTTTTGTACAAATGCATAATCTTCATATTTATAATACTTCAATTTTTAATCCTTCCATAGCGTTCAGTTTTCTGTCAAGTTTACCCTGATAAATCTCTACGAAAGAGACAGCTGATTAATTCGAATTTTTTGCATTCCACAACTGTCTAATTCCTCACTTTCCATCAACTTCTAACCTCCAATGAATTATGGCACAAACTTTCCTGTTTCATCTCCAATTACATCCTGGGCCACCCCGTGCACCGATACCTCACAGATAACAACCTGCTTTTAAAAGTTAACATAGTCTGACCCTCTTGTCTGGAAATGATAGGACTTAATAAGGGAAAGTGAGACATGGTAGTGGTGTGG
>JAPMOQ010000287.1:0-21007 GCA_026543055.1 Argiope trifasciata | reverse complement strand
ATACATCTCAGTTCAGCATTCTCTTGACGCTGCCATTGCTTCGCTATATTTTCGAAGACTCGCTACTTGTCAGCGACTCCAACTACTATTCAGTTAGACTCAATTCATGACTACGATTCGCAGCTTGAGAGTGCCGACGTTTTATAGTTCCTGGGAGACGGGACTAGAAGCTTCTAGACCAATCAGGTATATCTCGATTCCTAATGGATGGATTGACAAAATTCTCGATGTTTCGAGTATTATACATTTTGTCGCCAAATGTTCGCTAAGCTCTGGGATCTTTGAGGCTGCGCTCGATCAGCACCCACAGGGCTGATCGTAAAACTATCTTTCTTGAGCTGACATTATTAGTGCTAGGGAAGCAAACTTACAGGTCCATAACAGTATTTATCAAAAACATTTCGATAAATTTTCAAATGCCCTAAAGCATACTTTTATTACAGGTGCAAGAGTTTTATTTCACCGAAATACAAATGTGGGTCAGTTTCTATTGACAGTGCTACCAAGAAAGAAATCTATTCTTTTAATCAGACTCCAATCTCAGATTCTCCAATCAATATATGATGTCACACATTTATTTGACCATTGGACTTTTTTTATTTTTGAATTTAAACGGATGTGCTTAACTAATTTTAGAACACCATCACTAAATAAGTGATCACATAATAAGCATATGATATAGCATATTAGAATACTTGGTAGCTAAAATAATTATTTACCTTTTTGAAATCCATTGCTGAGTGTAGAGCAATAAATTCCCAAGAAATACCATCGTTGATGCTGTATTGAAGAATCACCGATTTATCCGAAGAAGATGGGTGCAGCAAGTTGATATGGCACTGAGAAAATCCTTCTTCCGTACCAATGCGAAGAACGAACATCAATTTGCTGAAAGTAAAATTAAAAAAATATTCTACATAAATACAACCTTATTATTATCTTTGATATCAAGAAATAGCAAAATAATATAATAAAAAAATAGCTACATGCTGATATAGAGTCGTTCGATGCTTTAGCAAAGCTTATCGTTTGCAACGAAATATTTGCATGAGGACATCATAATGTCAATGATAACCAAATAATAATAATATGAAGCCCAAACAGTGCTGGAGTTTTTGATTAGTTTAGTTTAGTTATATCAACGTCCCACTTTAACCAACACTTCGGCCATTTTGATACGGACCCCGTAATTTTGAACAGCGGTCAGATGGCGAGGACGACACCTCAAATGACATCTAATATACCGACAGAAGGACGTTTGTCCTCGACGTATTTACACGACTGTTCTTCAGTGGAATCGGATCTCCAACTTAAAGCCCTGCAGCTCCGAAGCCGAAACCTTGCCACTAGATTAGAATAAAGTCTTATTCTCACAATTTTTTAAAATCTTTTTTTGCACCAAATTTTATTCCCAACAATTATTCTTTTATCAATTGTTTTATTTCTTGTACATTTTGATTAGAATTGGTCTGGGATAAAAAAAAAATGTCTTCCATCGCTACCAAAAGTAACACAATCTATTTCACTAATAGGAATACGTTCTTGAGGAAGAGGTTTGGTAAATTGAAATTAAGATCTGTAATGATACTAACTAAATTATTAGAGCTAAGTGAAAAATTATACAATGATTCAAAATTCGATATCGGGAAGAATAATAGAAAATCGGAAATCAATTAATCAAAACATCCTTAGTACTTGGCCATCATAAAGGTTCACTTTATATTCGTCATGACCGGCAGCAAAGGACATTATTTTTAATTTCAGACTCTAACCATGACACGTATCAAGCAAACTTCAAATTCGGGACGTGTAAAATAGAATATTCGATATTCATAGAATATTCCTCCAAATCTTTCTGAAGTTCTTACCTTGCCAGCGATGCATCCAACTCTTTGGTAACAATCTCTCTCCGTCCACATTCGCCCATATATAAATGTTTCCCACCACCATGTGGTGCTAGAGAACCGCATTCTTGACTTATCCATCCACCTTTCACCACTTCCCACAAATCGGCTGAGAGGCCATTTTCGAATGAATCCAAGAAAGTAGTAGGTAGGATCCTTGCAGTTATCAAATTTCGTGACGGTTTACAATCTGCGCCTATGAATGAAACATGAATTCAAATTCAAGAATCTATTTGCTTCTTGAAATTATCTATTAGATAAATAAAATGAATTTCTAATCCTTAAGCATAAAACACTTTGATATGTGATTCTCTCAATTTTTAAAATTCCATATAAATTAAATCATATATTTAAGAACTGAAATTGTTTCAATACTATTGTACTAATAAAATACAGTTAATAAAACAATTTATTAAATTTAAATAAACTCTATTCTATAAATAATGTAATAATTTTTTAACAAATATCTTCAAGGAATTTTATTTCTGAATGTGGTTAAGTAAATTTTGTTAGAAACTTTATACTCTCAAATTTTTTTATTCATATGTGCTTTGCTTTTGTATTATTTTTTGCTATTAAAAAAAGTGAATATGCATGCAAATAAAATAAATTGCATAATAAATGCATATTAAGTGAACATTTTATCCGTGATGATTTTTGAATAACTTTGTCATGAGGTTTGCACTTAGAAGTTACAAACAGAAACAAAATTTAAATTTTTAAAAATTTTAACATAAATCTCAATCATTGCACTCGAGGCGCTATTTTTTTGAAACGCGCCTTTTAACCCTTTCTAGAACCGTAGGAAGTATACTTATCAACAAATTAATCAAACTTTGAACGATATTTCTTGATTTGTTAGTTTGTTATTATTGAAAAAAATCATATAATAAGCTAAATGGAGTACTTTTCTTAAGCTAATATCAGTCCTAAAAATATTTTAGAATCCCATGACCAGAAAAAAATGTCCCTTTAAAGGGTTAAAATTATTTTATAGAATTATTAGAAATTACAATGAAATATATATATTACTTATTGAAATTTCACCATTCTTTTCAAATCAAAACAAGAGAAATTACAAAGAAACTGAAATACTTTTTTATTTATATTTCCTTTTGGAAGCATTCAAATATTCAATCTAAAAAAAAAATCTACCTGAAAATCCCAGATCACACTGGCATTTTCCTTGAACACAAATTCCTTTTCCATGACACATCGAAGGACAGGCTTCTCCGACGTAAACATCATCAATAGCCCATGCTGGTAAATTACGTGGCTTTGGTATGTTAGTAGGTGTATCCTGTATCCATCTGAATTGTGTTGTGCTAAAATACATAGATATTTTTTTAATAAAAATTCATGTCAATATGTAAAAATCATTAAAAAATTTAGGACAAAAACCTCTATAATATAATAGCAGGGATATTCAACAAATGAATATTAAATGTCTCTCAATATTCAATATCAGAAAATCCACAAATTAAAAAAAAATTATCATTAAAATAAAAGTATATGTACCACTTACATATCAGTAACAAAGAGACAACACATTCATTCAATTTTTGTTGTGTAAAAATTATACAATCAGAAAATAGTGTAATGTACCATCTTTGGTGCAAGTAACATATTTTACAAACACTGCTTTAGTTTGATAAATCTATAAATCAATCATAGTGGAAAAAATAAAAAATAAGCCAACTAAACCAAGTTTTCTATAAAGAAGAGTACTATTGCACAGAATAAGTAAGAATATATCATTATTTTAAAAACGTTTCTTTTAAATGAGATAGAAATAAAATAATAGTTGGCTGAAATGATTAAACTACTGTTTATACTCAATTTAATGAATATTTTTTAATGAAGATGTGGAAGTTATACAGGGAAAATAATTTCCACAAGCCAATAAAAAAAAAATTTTTTTAAACAGTAGAAGTACGAGATATATTTGTTGTGAAAAAAAAAGAATTAAATTTTTTTTTAACTGAGGCTTTTAAATGTAACTTTCAGAAATCAGCAAAAGATTTCCTATGAATACTATTCTTAAGTGGAAGTTCCTTTATTGTCCATTATTAGTAGTAATTTGTAAAAAATGGTGATGCTAAACAAACTCCATAGATTGAAAAATTCCAAACTAATTTTGATAAATCACTTAAGTTGATTAGATCCTTTTTTTATGCCACACCAATTATTTTTAATGTTTATAGTAAGAAATAATCAGACTCGGTTTTGGTTGGTACATTAAACTAATGCCAAATTATAAGTAACTTGAAATCATATCAAATGGCAAATATTTTAAGTAAGTATATGCATGTAAGTATGTAAGTTCTGGATATTCTTAAAGAAAAAAAAATAAATGCAAAACATTCATGATTCAATTTTTTTATTCCTTTGTATTCATTCACATAAAATAAATTTATTAGCTTTCCTTTTACAAAGAAATAAATAACTTGTTTTTGTATTCAAGGATTTTTTTTAAATCTAAATATGTTAAATTATCTATTTAAATAAATAAATAATTTAACATTTATTATGAAATGTAATTAACAAATATATATTTACCTAATGTTGAAATCTATATACTTGATACTTTTTCCTTTTGAAAATTGTACTCATATCATGTTCATTATTATCATTTTTTTTTTAATTTCAAGAAGGATCAAATTAATATAATTTTTAGTAAAAAAATCATTAATTTCAAAGAAAATTACTGTTTTAAAGCTGAATAATTTATTTGAATATTTAGTATTCTCGCTCCATAAAAAAAGGACTATATTTTTTCTATTTATTGACAAAGAAAATGCTTACCTGGAAAATGTTTTCTCCGGAAGTTGCAGCATCACTAATGTCCATTTCTTATGAGTATTAGTAGAATATATTGACGGATTATGGAATTCGTTAGGTGCACATTCAGAATGAATAGAATTGGTTGGGAAACAAGCTCTGTTTACTAACTCCCAGTTTTCTTAAATGAAAGAGAATTACGCATTTCATTATTGAAAAAATTAGTTATATTGATCTGATGTTTTCCTGATAAAATTTAATAAAACCACACTTACCTGACCCAGGTTCTTTAGAATATTCTAATCTTATACTATGATTTGTCAAGCAGCTGTCAGTATATTCTCCACAGCCAACAGCAATCTATGAAATATCAGAAACCCTTTACATTCTTTCATATATATAAGTGTAAAGAGGAAGCAACATTTTGACAGAGATTTCATTATTCATATTGTATTTAGACATTTTGTACAATCCAAAATAATGTATATCCCTAGACAAATTTTTATGAAGTTCCCTTGTCCTCTAAATTGCCACAGATGCTTATTAAATATAACTAAAGGTGTATAAATATTTAAATCTTAATCTTTTCAAATATTACATTTATTCACAAAAGCTACATAAGATATAATTCTTTAGATCATTTACAGTATATCATCAACTGAATTAATACTTTTTTTAAATCTCTATTCAGAAATTAGCACATGGTTCACAATTACAATGGGTACTCTGCATCTAAAACCTATGAAATGGAGGTTTCATAAGTTTTAACATACTTAACAATTATAAATAACTCAATAATTCTTTGAATAAAAACCAATTTAATTGTTATCATAAAAACATTGTTAATTTTTGAAAAAATAAAAAATATATAAATATAAAATTAAAAATTCCAATAATATTCTTATTACAGAAAACAGGGGTTCTGAAGTCATTTTTCCTTAATATTATATAAAATATTTTATAAAAAAATTACACATTTTGAACAAATATAACATAAGGAATGAATAACCTATAACAAAGCATCAAAAATAGGATTTGTCAGAATTTTCAGAAGTTAAACATGCTGGTTGTTGTTCTTCAACAGACATGTAATTACAAACACTCTTATTGTTTGAATAATTGTTTTTCAAGGGAATTTTAACTCATCGATTGTTTATAGCCAGTTGTGTGATATAAATAATATTTTTAGTTGCCCCTGTATAAAGAAATCAATTGAGAGCAAGAGACACCATGCTGCATTTTTTTAAATAGTATACATCCCATCAAAATAAGCTCTTGTGTAACATTGATAATACAAAGGTGCTTCATTCAGATGAAAGCCCAATTTTTCATTCTTAAAAAATATTTTTAATACACAGTCTATCATAACATTAGCTAAACATCATGGAACATGATAAAAAGACATAACTGACTAATTAACTAAATTAATTTATACCTTTTGAGATAATGTTATATGAATGTTATTGGTTACAGAATTTTGTAAATATGAAAGTTGATGGAGCTATTATTAATGGAGAAAAGTCTTTCAGATTTTAATGCGAGAAAACATAACTGTAATATATATGTATATTGTATGAATGAACTAGATAGATAGTTTGTTTTTATGATGCAAGGACCGAATAAACTAGAATTATGCCAGTAACTGACAATGACTTAATAAACTTTGATCATACAGTTGATTATTTATGCATATATTTATTTCATATGTCTTAATAGATTAATGCTGTTTAAATTCCACACACACACAAAAAAAAACATTAAAATCTATGGAAAATATACAGACATTTTCAAATAAAATACATTAAAAAACTATTTTGTCTCATTTTGTACATACTTTAAACTGAATCATAAAGCCATTTTCCACGATCAATTCTCTGGTTGTAATTCCTCTTTCTTCAATATCAGAATCTTTCTTCCAGAGAAGTGCATGACTTGGATGGTAACAATAAGAATTTTCCACCTTTGAAAAAAGAAACATCTTTTATAAAATGAGAATATATTTTTAAGTTTCAGCAAAATATTAGAAACTTTAATAAACCAACAGGATGGAATATTTTTAAATTTAACTTAATCACATCTGAGATGTTAAGGTGTAGCAACAAAACTTGTTCAAGATGACAAAAATAAAATGCATTCAGAGCACATTATTAAAATTTGTACTGATGCCAATTCATTGCCTCATGAAATAAAAATATTACATATATGACAGGAGTTCAATTACAAATGTTTTATATTGCCTTCAGAATGAGTTTTAATTAATTTTAAAAATGTGAGCTTCATTTCTAAAACACTAATTTATTTAGTTAAATAAAAGATGCTAAAATCATATCAGAAAGTTAAAACTTAAAGATATGGGACTGCATATATTTAGTACACTAAAAGTGCATATTAATCCTACAGTGTGCTGAAAAGCAGCTTGGGTACATTTTTTTTTTTTTTATATCCATTAATAAACTTTGCGTGACTTTCCAAAGAACAGAAATGAGTGCTTGGAAATTCTTTTGTAAATACTTATTGAAAAACTTTTCTGTGCTCTAAACTATTGGTAAAAAGGAACTTTTATTTTTATTGCAGAATTCTTATGTGATTTATGTCACTGGAAAATTGCTTAATTCATAATGTATCCAACAGGCAAATTTTAATTCTTTCTTAATTTCATGAAAAAAAAGAAGTTTAAAAAATACTTTTCTTAAATTACATTCAGATATTTAAAACACATATACACATATATATTGTAAAAAAAGTCATGCATTCTATAATTAAAACACATTTTTTTTCCTCAAAGTAAAAGTAATTCCTTGGTTGATTTAGAATACAGAAATTAAAATTTAAAGACCATTAAACAATTTTTAATACCTCCATTTTTAAAAATTAATTAACACATACTTTAGAATATGGCCCAAACCACCAGTGGGTAGGATCAGCACCACCAGGCCCTTCAAAATCATCAAATAATTCAAATGCATTGATTTCAGATCCTCCAATATAAATATTATCTAAAGCCAATGCTGGTAGCAATTCCCCTTCAATCAAACCAGATGGTTGCCACCAACGAATTCGAGTAGCAGGACTTCGTGCATGTTCAGGAATCAAAATGTGATCAGCATGTGGTTGAGAATACAGAGAGTAATCTAATTCATGAAGTAAATGCCAACGAACACCTAAAAATTAAACAAATGAAAAATTAAACTCAAAATGGTTTTAAAGAAACATCAAATAATTATATGAGAGAAAAAAAAACACAGTATATTAAAAGTTGTTCTGTTTTTTAAAAAAATTGGTGCAGCAAAATTTGATTTAATAATTAAAAACAACAAGCTAACTTGAAAAGTAATAAATCCACAAGACTTTTTTGGTACTTATCGATTGTAACAGCAACCAAAAAGTGACAAAAAAAAATTTCTTCAATTTGGGGATTTCAATCATCAAACTGTATAGCTATAATCAACCGTCAAACTACATAATATGTTCAAACTTTTTCACTATAAATTATAATACACTTGATTACATTTTTATCATTTGGTGAAATTTCTTCTCAGCACACTTTTTGATCACCATTAAAACTGAATAGTAGCAATATTTTTAAAGCAATCTCGTACTTACCCCCATTGATTGAGTACTGCAAATATGCATTCTGATTACGTGAGGAAGCACCAATGCAAGCTAAATTGTCTCCATATCCACCAATCTGAGCCACAAATTGAATGAATCTATATAAAAATCATAAACATAAGATTATGACGAAATTACAAGATAGGTAAAATAATAACTCTTCTACATTGATATATACATATGCATCTCTCTTATTAGCACAAAATACTTAACAATATTTGTGCAATGTAATCTGAAATTTAAAATATTGAATAACACCATTGAGATATCAAATAATATATTAATAGTGTTTAATTCTTTTCAGAGAAATGCTTTCACTTTTTGATCTAAGTTTCACAGACAAATCTCCTAATTCTAGAAATATTGTAAAGCTTTTTTATAAATAACATTTTTTTACAAATTCTATTTCACAAAGTTTAGACATGAAAAATAAGTGAAAATGTTACTTATTACACAGTAATGATTGCTGACTTTTTTTTTTTTGAAATACAGAAAAAGAAACCAAATAAATACAGGAGAGTTTTTAATCATTAAACATTCCATTTAATAAAATTGTCTGATTAATAAAATTTTCTACAGACCATTGTCTTTGAACGACAAGTATAAGTTATTTACTCTTCATATTAAAAAAGATAATTAAAGTTCTGCAGATTATTTTTGGCAAGATTTTGTTACTTCTCATTTTTCATAATTCCAACAAAATCAATCAAATAAGTTGCCATGACATTTGTTAACATTTGAAATGCATGGGAATTGTTGAAAAAAGCTTACTAATTTTCTGCATTTTAATGAAAATGCTGAAATTCTTTTTGGGCCTGATATGTTGAAAGCATTATAAAATGGAAGGAATATACTAAAAGAAGATATAAAGATAATAATGAAGGGGATGTGAACATAAAAAGAAAGTCTTTCACAAAGAAAGACTTCATATTATATCATATACTAACAATATCTAATATAATCTGAAGATGATTACAGTTTAAAGATAATATTACAAATGAAATTTTTTAATGTTTATAAAAGGTAAATGTTTTTATGAAATGTGTCCCTAATAATAAGCCTGTACAAAGATGAATTATATTTGCTTTTTTTAATATTCAGGATATGTGCCAAAATCAACCTACTTAATTTAAAATTAACACATTAAAGGTGGGGGCTCTTGACGGAAGTATGCTAGGTAATGCGGATCAAATTGTAGTACTATGACTCCCGCCTTTAAAGTGTTAGTAAAATTTATGAGTATTGATACAATTTAAAAATTTGTAATACGTTTCAAAATCAAACAGAGCAGCAATATTCACTATGTTTCAGTAAGATGGAATTGTTTGTAAAATAAGGAAAACAAATAGATATTACCTTATGAAATACTTGCTTCCATCTAGCACAATAAAAGAAATATAAAATCCAATAAAAAAATTACATAAATTAAGTAGTCGTGAAAAAATTACTTTGCATCTCTTAAATCCAAGTCAACTGACTCCAGAATTCTGGGCCCAGTGCCACTGAAAACAGCAGCAAAATCTTCAACAAGTACAGAGCATGGTAGTGCAATTTGACCTCCAACTACATAATTCCAATATGTAGGATCAAATGTCTTTTCTTCAAAAGCTTCTTTTAAAAATGTCTGTAATGGAAAATATAAAATAAATTGCTTCACAGTTTTTCTTATTAAAATTGCATATGAAATATTTAACGTCTTTCTTTCATTCATTTAAAATTTTCGAAGATATAATAAAATAATTCATTTTCTAGAGTTTATTCCTTGGATATTTTTAAAAATCAGATATTTTTTATACATGAAAATCTTTTTATTGTTTATATTAAAACTATTGAAAAATATGCAAAAAATTAAATTAAAAAGGAAAAATTTTAAATCATATAAAATCTTATAATATGCTATATATAACAGTAATACTAAAATATCTAATCATAAAACCTTTAATACTATTTCAAATGTTTTATATAACCTTAAGAAATAAACAGCTATTTGAAAAAAATTCTTGCAAATTATATTCTTTCTATGAAATTACACCAGTATTTATTTTTTTAAAAAAAACATCTAATTAAGCAAATACATTGAGAAATGTGGAATGGCATTTAAAATGCAGCAAATATAAAATAAAACATAACTATTCATGAAAATTATTATAAGATATGGCGAACATGTCGATTTAATTTTCAATTTATTATCTAATTGTTTTGCTAATTTTTTAATTAACACATATATGATAAAATAATACTAATATAAAGTATAATCAGAAAAATGAAACTTTAAAATCAGCTCAACTTTAATAATGGTTCAATGAAATAATTAATAAATAATTGTGAAATAATTCCTAGAATATACATAGGAAATTTTCTGCATTAATATATGAATTTAATGCAGCTATTCTTTGATTTGAATAGAAAATTTTACATTTAATTCAGTTGATCTTTTTAATAAGAAGATCAAAAAATTTGTCAAGCCTTAAAAAAATTAAGTGTTGCAAAATACTGCAATATAAAGTTCAATGGAAATTATTTTTATAATTCCTTCTTTCTAAAATTTATGTAATAAAAATATATTATATTTTTTATTACTTATACAGAATGCATAAGCTGTTTCCTTTAAAAAAATAATGCCTTTTTAAAAAAGCTGAATATTTTAACGAAGAAATGTTGATAAGGTATATTTTACTAGATTTAAATGAAGTTGAAAAATACTTTATTCTGTAGTCCTTACATTAACAGAATATTTAGTTATAAATATCATTTTACAAAATTAAATAGCATACTGGTCTGTCTTCAACTCTAGCACAAGTATCTCCTTCATATCCCTTGTCACACTCACAAGCGAGTTCTACACAAGACCCATGACCATGACAATGATGTGGACACTGAGGACCAATGTAAACATTTTTTATTGCCCACATGTGGGATGGTGTGGCATCTTGAGTAGCTTCCTGGCTCCATCTAAAACGTGTCCAACTAAAGAAAATATATATAACCATGAATCAAATTAAACATACAACAATAAGTTTATTGCAAAGTCACTTTAATTGTAAAGAAACTCAAGTTAAAAATTTGGAACCAATTTAACATAATCCTGTATAAATAAATATTAAAATACCTAAATTTTACTTAGTATCTAAATTATCATGTACTTTAAGCTTTATTTATTATAGTTAAGATTGTAGAAAAAATACATCTGAAACCCTTTAAAAAACACAGAAGAAAAAATATTATCTTAATAGTACACACACAGCATGAAGGAAGATGAGTAATATAATAAAGCATTGTTAAGTAACTGCAGAAAATATGGAAATAAGTTCTTTTAACAATGCAAATATATTATAGATACACATAGCAGCATGCCATATATTTATTAATATGATGTAATATTAAAGCAATTAGAATATTACAAAAATATTATATTTGTATCAACTTAATATGATGAATAGAAAGGAAAATGTTATTTTTAATGTGTCACATTTTCCCAACATCGTATTTGCACTATTCTTATACTGCATTTATTTTGTAAGTGGTTACAGTTATTGAAAACGAAACTGTTGATATAAATTCAAAAATGAACTGGAAGAGATTCATATTAATGAAAATGAAATATATTAATGAAATCTAAATAATTAATTTCACTAATAATTTGAATTTCATAATCTTAAAGCAGATTAAGGCTAAATAATGCATGGGTTTTCAATAAAAAATTTACCAAATTTGGCTGAAAATATTTTTAAAACAAACAAAATATCAGTTATTAAATAAACATTGTGAAGGAATAACAATCATTAGAATCAGAGGTAAATATATATATACAACTTTTTTATAGTATTACTTTGAATAAAATATATTTTCTAAATACTTTTTTCAAAACATTGCAGTATATTAATTAATATGTACTTTAACAAATATGCTATTCAGAAATCAAATATCAGAAAAATATTTTTCATATTTTCTTTAGTTTAATAACAAAGAAATTGCATTATTCACATGAAAGCTTATAATCATTAAAGTCTATAAAATACGCTAAAAAGAAAGACAAAAAAATTTTTGAAATAAATATGCATTTTTTTAAGTTATGAAATAATACATTTTTTTAATTCTTTTTAAGAAAAAATGAAAAATAAATGAAAAGAGCTACGACTTTACTTATTAAGGCAATTTAAAAACTAAAAAATATATATATCATCGTTTTTTTATTCTCCTATAAGTAATTTTTATCCATATTTCATGAATAAATAATTGATGACTTTTACAATGCAGTAATAATATTATAATTTACAGCATTACCCTCTAGGTTTTCAAAACTGCAGCTCTGAAATTTTTGAAAATTCTGTCCTAAATTAAAAGTAAGGGCAACTTTTTACTTGTATATACATTACTTTTAAAATACTGAAGAAAAGGTATCATTATTACTTCGAAATAATATCTCCATGCAAGGGGAAAATGAATCTTTTCCAGGAAACAGGAGCAAAGTAAATGGAAGGTTGCTGGGCAACACCAGGACATGATAGCTCCATTGGAAGACATTTTTGCACAACTTCTTGCCATGTATCTCCGAAATCAACAGAATATTCTAATTTTACAGGCATACCAGGATCTTCCCAGCTTTCATTGCATCCAATTGAAAACTGTAATGCATGATTAATATATTCTCAACACAATAATATAAAACATTTAACATTTTCAATAAGTTAAATAGTAAAAATAAACATCAAGATATAAAAGAATGCAAGTTAAAATAAAGAAGTTAAGAATAAATTGGCAAATAATCTAGCAAATTAATCTAAAAGAGCTCTAATTGATTTTCATTTGGGTTTGAGATTCAATAGTAGTTTTTTAGTGAATAGTATGGTAAGAATAAACAAATTGTAAATTTTATAAAATTATACATGATTAGAATTTTTTTTAAATTGTGTGTTTCATACCTAACCTTTTAATGAATGCATAACGAGAAACATTCACGAATGATTCTCAGATCATTTATTTCTAATACACACATTACGCATTATCAATATATAAAATTGGATCATATATAATGCTACTATGAAACTTGAAATAAATTCAAAAATCTATTATAATGGGAGACAGTAAGCATAAAAACTAAGAAATCAATTCTGATATTAGTTTCAGCCTATTAATTTCAGTTTCCAATAAGCCTCATTTCTAGGAGTAAAATGTCTGATTTTATATCTTCAAGTAAGTATTGCATGTGCACCTTTATTCACATATTACATTGGTATAAAATTCTCCCACATTTTTTCTACATATTTTTAAAGTTTTAAAACTTTTGAAAATTTATTACATTTGTCTGATTTCAGAATGATTGCCTTTTGTTTTAATTAATTAAAAATTAAGATTTTAGCATTTTTCCTGATAACTTCCAAAAATTTTATACAGGTTTAAAATTTAAAAAGAATTAATGATAATAATTTATCATGGAATTTTGACAATCTTTAAACTTTTTTTTCTAATTTTTAAAAACAATTTTGATTATTACAATTGAGTTCAAACCATTTCCGTAGCTTCGTCAAACATTCGATAAAGTGATTCTCTTTCAGTGTCCAAAACTAAAGAAGATTCTATTTATTTTATAGTTTCCATGAAAAATTAGAAAATGAAGTTACAGTGCCACAGAATGATAACATGTATTAAGAAGATAATGATACTTAGAGAGTGGTCTTCCTTAGGAATGTTCATATATACAATAATCAAAACAGATGTAAGGATATTAAACTATCACAATTTGATACTTAAAAATACTCTGTAGATGAAACACAAATATCGAGTTATTTCATAAGAGATTTAATGAAAATTAAAAATCACCAACACTTCAGATGAACTAGTTATTTACCAAAATATTAAACACTTTTGTAAACTTCACACAGTTCCTATTTGATTAGCTGCTAAATTATTCCTAATTTATAAATTCCAAATTCTTATTCTGATATTTTAATTCAGAAAATTATAATAAACATTCATAATAATTAACAACATTTATAAATGTAGAAACAGAGAACATAAAATGAAAAATTGAAAATTTTACCATAAATTCCAACACATAATGTTTCTTGACATGCACATCAATGGTTTCCAAAACAGCATTTTCATTCGTTATTGATTTTCCAACAGCAACTTTATTATCACTGTTACAATATTCCTCGTGGTTAATATGAGTGGCAGTTAGCCACTCACGGTTACGCAAAAAATGTCCCTTTTCTAGAGAAAGGTATTTTTCTGGTGCATCCACATCTCCACCAATAAATATATTGTCCACAGCCCAGTCATGATGAGCTCTACCTCCATGTTGGGCTTGCCACCAGCGAATTCTTACAACCTTTTTTCTCACATCATCATGAAGAGGAACAGCAACATAACTGAATAAATATATACAAATAATAAATAAATCGATACTAATTAATAAATAGAACTGAAACAAATACCTTGTTCTTTTAAATAATAAAGACGAATGTCATAACTAGACTTCGTGGTCTTAAGATAACAAACGATACTATCTCTGATTTCTTCATTATTTCTCCCAAATCATAACTACTTTTTCTATTAGTAATGATTGATCAATATCTTCATAATAAAAGTATAGCACTCTTTATTATTGGTTATACATTTTTTGATTCCTAATTAATCTTTTTAAATCAAAAAGGAAATGACATCCGATATTATTTGATGTTATCTAATCTGATCTGTCATCAATACATTTGCAAGTATCATTTTTTTATTTAATTAAAGAAATTCTATTCTCCTTCAATTAAAAAGAAATTTGTCTTGAAAGTGAAAAGTTAAATTTCATTCAATAAATTTCATTAAAAAAATTTTGAAATAAAGTGATTAACAAAAAATTTTTCTCACTTGAACCCCTCCCAATGTTTAAGACACCAATGCTCTAGTAATTCTTATAGTTATGATAAAAATACTAATTTTAATATAAACAGATAAAAAAATAAGTAAGCTGTATATCACTTTTGGGGAAAAGTTATAAACAAATACAGTTGGGTCTGTAAATATTAAACAGGAAGACTTGGGGAAAAAATGTTGAAACTTAATTTTCATTTCAGTATTTATCCTTCAATATGCTAAGGCTCTCTTTAACAAATCTTTGTTGACCGATCAGACTCACTATAAGAAACCTAAACTGAATTTTAATTAAAGATACTTTGCACTTAACTTAAGAAAGAATCGTCACAAAAATTTATTGCTTTTTTTGCCCCAACTTAAAGTCTTAATATAATATCTATTGAAATAAATATTAAGGATTTTTTTTTTAAAATTAAACTTATATTATTGTGTATAAAGACATTCAAAGATTACTTATTTCTCTGCAAATGCCATACATAAGTTTTTTTTTATTTCGTATAAGACAGCAAAAATATAGAGAAATTTTGTTCTGCAAGCAGTAATTCTCTTCAATTGAAATCTAGGATTCTTGAAAAAATTTCTGAATAGATCGAAGTTCAAATCATAGAGGTTTCATTCTATATTAATCCTTTTAGATATTATAATATCTACTAAGCAATTCATACTCTTGTTTCAACCCAGAATCAAGAAAAACTACATATCAGAAACACTCAAAATTTTAAAAAATTTTGGGGGGTAAGGAAATTTACATTCCAATTTATTTCTATCTTTATTTTAAAAGTCTTTCCTGTGCATTCATAAAGTGCAAATATAAAAGTTTCAAACAATTATAAAAACTATGATAATGAACAAAGTTTAAGTAGATTCAAAATAAACCACAGAAAGTGAAATGCAAAAATTACTTTTCACTCAACAAATATATGTCATAAATTACTTAATACATAAGTTTGAAACAAAATAATTGCTAAAAGTCTCAAGTAAAAAAAAATCAAATAATGTATTCAGTACAGAGCAGACATTTAATATTTTAGCAGAAAATTGATTAGATAATAACATAAAAAGACAAGGTAAAAGCAATGAATTGAAGCAAAAGAGTGATATAATTGACAGAATGCATTTCATTATTTTGCTCTTTTTCAAATGGAAGTAATTTTTAATTATTTTACACTTATTATAGAAGCCATAGTTTATAAATGAAAATAACCTTACTATGCAACACAGAATTGAAATTCATAACAAAAACAGTGAAGAATGTGAAAGAAAATAATATTTTATAACAAAAAACTTAGGAAAAATAGTAACAAAAATAAAAATAGCAAACAATGTTTTAAAACAACTTAATTTTGTCAAAAAACTTCACTTTACCTTGGATAAACATGATTCTTAAAATACAATTCCTTCAAAGTTGTCCATGTTATTCCTCCATTCAATGAATACTGAAGGAAAACAGTATGATTACTTGATGCTGGTGGAGATATACAACCATAGCGGAAGTAAAAATGAATCACAGTAGCTTTCCTTAAATTCAAGTCCTTTGTTACAAGCTGTCTACTGCAACTCTGAAATTAAAATTAAATTCTATTACCTTATAGAGCTAAAATATAATCAATTAAATTTTTTAAATTTATAATTACTACATAAAATTAAATGAATTATTTTATTTAAAAAAGCTTAATTTTTTTTTTAAATTTATGAAATTGTTTTGTGCATTATTCATGAAATCAACTAAAAATAGTGGAATTATATACAAAATTCAATTAATACTAATTATAAAGTTCCCAGACGTAACTTTTATAAAACTTTTCATTTATTTTTTATGTATTACTATTCAGTGAACAACATTTGACCAGAAAGCTCTGTTATAATAGTTAAAACTGAAAATATTTTCTAGTTTATAATTAGATGACAGGGAACTGGAGTTTTTCAAAAAAATTATAAATACAGCTTTAAGCAAAATATATATGGCTAATATTAATTTGCTGACTTTGGCAATTTGTTACTTTGATGGAAATTTTTGTTGTATTTAATTTCAATTAAATCTCTTATACATAACTTGATGTTTATAGTTCCATCAATAAAGCCTTTTTAAGCATCAATTTGCCACTGACATTAAGAACCATGTTATTTTAACAATCAGGCACTCATTATAAAGATTTGGCTTTTTTTTATTTAGATAAATTTTATTTTAATATATACATGTAATTATAATTTAAAGGAATTAATTTCTTTTTTTTTTATTTTAAATTAGTCTATATTACTTTTTCCTTAAGTTTTCTCTTCTTTTCTCCAAATCCCACTTGTTTATTTAATAATTTCTATAAAATTGATGATCCAGCAATTGTTACACTAGAACCAAAGTGATAAATATCTCTAGCATAAACAGCATTTCTTCCAAAGATATCCAAAGTTCTCTTCTCTGAATCGATATGGGTCAAAGAAATCCCTACAAGATTCTCTCAGCAAAAGCACTGAGGGAGGAAACTTCTCAGACTTTCCTTTATATAGAATTTCATAAAATAAATTTATTTTTTTATAAAATATGGAAACAAAATCAAATGTTATTTAAATAAATGTTAAAAAATATCAAATGTTATTAATCAAAATCACTATTTCAGTTATATTTTCATATCATTAATGGTTATGATTTTTAATAAGATACACAAAATACTAAAAACTAGAAAGGATACTCACTCCATAAAAGTGCAAAGCTGATCCGGATGCTAAGGGTCCACACAGATCTGAAAGTATACCTCCTGCTACAAGAGAATATTTACTTTTTGATGGCTCAGTTGTAAAAGAATCTCTCAGTTCTGTTGGTAAAGAGGATTTAGATTCTCCACAATCTGCTCCAGTCCAGCCATCATCACACCTGAAACACAAACCAATTCCCCAGTTTGTTATTTCTAGTTATGGAAATTTAATTATGAGAAAAGTTATAGAATGATTTTAAAATCAAAATATAATTTGTTCAATTAAAAATAGGTTGTACATTGTTGATATAAACATGCAACAAAAAGCTTCAGAACTACATTTATAAAAGCACTGGTGGATTTTTGATAAAATAAAGGCAACTATTTTCTTGGAAGGGAGGGGGTGGAGTACAGGTAAGACAAATGAAATGTTATTAACTTAATTGCCAAATAAATAAATTTGTAAAAAATGCAAATTTTATGAAATATGAAATATTAGGGCTACAATGTATGCTTGCATTGAATTATTTATTCAATTAACCAGGTTTGTTATATTCCATTTGATAAGTTTCATTTTTTAAAAATTTACCTTATGCTTTGTTGTTTTTTTATATTTATTATAATAATTAAATGTTTAATTTGTTAATGAAAAAATCATTAACAATTAAGGCCCGTTTTTAAAGAGATTTATCAGTTCAGATATTTCTTATAAAATTGTATTTAAAAAAAATGAATAAAAATATATTTTTACGAAATCTTTAAAATAATAATAATAAAATTTAAATAAAAAAAAGCATTAATTTATTGATTAAAGTACAAATGTCAAATGTTTTTAAAAATTAAAAGCATTATTTACTTCATCTAAAATATCTTATGATTGATACTATAAAAGCTTAAAACTTTTCTACATGAAATATTTATTGCCATATGTGCATAAAGATGCATACTTGCAGATGCCTGAGCTGCATCGTCCATGACCGGAACACATATTCTCACATTCTTCTCCTACGTATAAATGTCCAATAGCCCAGGTTTGTGAAGATTTGAATCCTAGTGGTTGTATCCATCTAAATCTTGTTGTTTGTGTCCTTAATTTCAAAAAATGTTAAATTTAAAACAAGGTTCAAAACATTTATTCAGTGTAAAAAAAAAAAGTCATGAAGCTCTTTTTAATTTTCAGAAAAACATCTTTGATTAATCAAATCATGACTTATATAGCAATGAAGTTTCTATAATTATAAAATAAAATGTTTGGTGAAATGCACAATTATTAAGTTCAGATCCCACTGTTCTCTTAGATAAGAATTTATATGAAATAATTTTAAAATCTCACAGTTAAATTTAAGGAAAACGATATTTAAAAGTAAAAATTAATCATATATAAAAACTATTATATACTACTCAGAAAAAACAGGAAATGTTCATGCAAGAATCAAAAAAACTTTCATAATCAAATTTAAGAGAAAAAATGCATTATATTTTTAAATATAAAACAGGAACAAAGTCATATCAAATTAAGATAAATTAACATTATTAGCAAAACATACCTTGTATAATATGGCAATGGGATGGATATACGTGTAATTTCCTCATAAATATCTGAGAGAAATACAGTGCCCTCAAAATAATCACTGCAATCAGCATCCATTGGAAGACAATCATGCTTAACTAAATCCCATGTCTTTCCCATATCAATACTGTACTCTAGTAGTATTTCTAAGAATATAAATAATATTAATGGCAGTAGAGACTCAAGAACAATTCCCCAAAAGCAGATATAATATTTACAAATAATCAATTTTTTTTAAATTAAAATATGAATTTTAATACTTTCAAAATGCTACCAATGACATATCTCATTTTTCAGATACTTCCAGGTTTCTGTGGGCTAAAATTTGTATCTAATGCTAGGATTAGAGTTAGGTTGAATAGGTTGGTTGGTAATAGGTTGAGCTTTCTAATACATATCTGAAAAATGCCTTTGATTTTTTCATTAATTTTTTTATATAAGAAAAAATATCAACAGACAAAAGAATTGATATTTGTCTTTTCATGGAGTTTCATGTAGTTTAGTTTTTATCTCATCCTTAGTGATGGATGTGTTATTTTATTGCTAAATAAATTATAAAATAATTATATTATTATTTTTTGCTTTTGATTTTTTTCCTATTTTTTAATAACGTCAGTAATCAACATCTTATATATATAAAAAAAGAGCTGAGCATTTCATATGCAATAAGAAAGAAATATTTAACAAAAACAGAATAGAAATTATTGGAAATTCTCATTCTATTTTTTAAAAATATAAAATTAGAACATTAGCATTTTAGAATCAAGCAAGTAAATTTCTTTTTAAAAAATTTAAAATTTCCAAATGTGCACACAAAAACATTTTATTTTTAAACACACTAACCACAAGAACATTTTACTTTTAAAATACTATAATATACATTTCATGTTTATAAATTTTCAATTATGTATAGTACAATTTTTATGTAGAACATTTCAAATATAATTTTAGATGAAATTACCATAGCATGCAGCAGAATTAGATTTACAACCCATGACAAGCTCAAACTGTACATAAGTATTTTCACTAACTACAACATCAGTAGTTACAGCATATCTTCTGTCATCAGCTCCTGCATATACAAATTTGTATATTTTAAAAATTGAATGAATTATTTAAAAACATTTAAAATCAAATCCTGAATTCACAAATAACAGCATTTTACGTCAATATAATGACACAAACTTAGATATAAGAAATATTAAAATACATTAATTTTTAAAAAGTAAGAAGTATTTATAGCAACAAAGTCTGTTATCCTAGATGTAGAAAGCAAGAAATTTCATCAACAAGCACAAGAATGTGCACACAAACAAATTAAAGTTTCACTCAATTAGCAATCACAGAGAAGTTTTGCTGGTGTGATTCATCCCATGTTTAACAAAGCATTAGCAGTTGTCACCTAATTATCTTCTATTATCAAGCAATATCTGCTTTGACTTATATTAATTCTAAAAATTTTAGGATAAATTCCAATATTTTAAATATATTCAATTTTTAAGAAAAATTTTCTGATTAAATCATTTAAAGTATTTCAAATAATTTAAAGTGAATGATTATTAACTGAACTGCAATTATATATA
>JAPMOQ010000260.1:191834-232064 GCA_026543055.1 Argiope trifasciata | reverse complement strand
TTCACTTTGTTATTTGTCTTATAAATTATAACTTCACTTTGTTATTTACCTAATAAATGGCATATATATTAAATGGAGTCCTGTTCTTTAGCTTCCAGCATTGGAAGAAAATCACGCAATTAAATAGTTGAAACAGTAAAGATAACAATAAAAACGATACTCTTTGAGGTAAAAATGTAATATTTTGTTTAAAATTAAACAGCAATTATAAAAATTTCCATAGTTCACGAAACTTTTACACATTGGCATAAAAAGATATTTTAATATAAATAAAATTCATTTTTTATAATAGTAGTTTCAGAGTTGCGTAAATGTGCCAAAACTGGAATTAATTCTTAATAAATTAAAACTCTAATTAAAAAATGACACGAAAAATTCAGTAAAAATGCTATACTTATAACAAAAGTTAGTATTTCGTTTGTAACTATTGTGTGCCATTCCCCGGCAAGTCGTTCTCTAGATGAAAGGTTTATTAGAGGGTACGCGAAACTACATCCTCTGGTTGTTTCATTGAAAGGCGGTTACTATTCTCTAATGTTTCAGCAAAATTTTATGTAGCAATTTTTGTTTCTCTCATATGCTGACTTTCACTTACTTTACAAATAACTACACAGAAATGATTGACAACTGATTTTTTATACTTTATAACAAACAGTAGAAAAGAAATTGTATGTAAATGAAATTGATATGCTAAGATATATTTGAGTTTTAAAATGAGGAAAAAATCAATTAGTAAGACAATAGTTTTAGATGTAAGTATAATTTTCTTAGACAAGACATAATGTGTCTACCTAGCGACAATCAGCACGCTAAATATTGCTATTCACATTTATATTTTCTCACCATGTAATTAGAAGACTCTTTGTTGTATTTTAGATGAACCGAGAAAAGTGATCTAATTAGATAGATGATTCGGTACAATTATATAGTACGTGAGAACAGGTACGAGGTGAATTCCACGGCAGTTAACGTATTAGGACTATTTTTGATCTTGATTAAAATTTCTTTTTGATATCATTTTCCTATCACCTTGATTTCTTTTGTATCTTATTTTCTCTATCTACCTATAGGTTAGGCGAACAATGTTCAGAGTATTTCTTATAATATTTCACAGATAAACAAATAGTGTTGGAAAACTGAGTCAGCAGATTCATATATTATAACTTTTGGCGCCCACGCGCTCTGCTGACGTCAGTAGATATTCCTTCCGCCAGATGTTCAGATGCATAAGAGTTTTTGTATGAGACCGACGTATTGCTAAAACGTCGGAGGATGGCCAAATTAATGATCGTAAAAGCGCGATGTAAATAATGCATGTAAATATTATCCATGATCATATTATGTCTGTGACCTAGAAGAAGTTAAAAAGGATTATACCGAAACTGCACTCTTTTTCTTCAAACCATATTTACAGAGATGTTTTATCGATGAACCCGCGGCAGCAAAAGTAAGAGATTATTTACCTTTTATTTTATTGATTTTGGATTAGAAACTCAAAAAATAGCAACGGGAAATGTTGAATTAAGACAATTTTTAAAAATATTGTACGAAACAGCCTGAAACGTTTTTTTGATATTTGTTTTCATTTAGCCCTTTAACATACGATTTAAGTTCCAAAAGTTTGGGGCGAAAGATTAAACTGGGTCGAGCTGATTTATAGCTATTCTGTATTTCAGGAAATCAGTCCTAAGTTGTACGAGCACAACTTCTTAAATGTAGATACTGTGTTTAAGGTATAGCTGGTTTAATTTTGTGGGATATTTGATAGATAGTTACAATTTGCTGTAACAATTTTTGTAGATATTGAAAAGAATTATTATTTATCTCTAAAATATAAGATAAATGAATGACATTTATTTCTGGTTCAGCCCAATCATTGGAGTAGTAGTTGTGGGCCATTCTCTTAACTTATAAGTGTAATTAGGGGCATAACTGTTGCCAATTTAAATATATTATCAGTACGCTGTAACGTAACCTTCAGCCTAAATATTATGTAAGCGTTATGTACATATTTATACTTCATAATGTAAATTATTCTAAATTCATAATATAAATTTTTTCGGAATCAGTGAGGTTTATAACGTGGTGGTGTGTCAAAATCTCGAATTGGATTTTTTTTTGTCAATTATAACTTTTTTTTTGTAAAATTCACAAGCGAGAATGTATTTCTCTACTCCTCCATACTATCTTTAATCTTATATTTAAAATGAGCGCGTTCATTTAGTATTTGATCGAACTGGCAAAAATAGTGTTTTCCTTAAACATGTATTTAAATAAATTTTTATTATTTCCCCCACCCTCTTATATAAATATTATTAAAAAAATTAAGTAAATAATTATTAATTCGCTTTCAGTAATATTCTTTGGAAGAGTATTAATTATGCTAATGAAATAAAGGAAACCGTTAAATTAATTCTTAACCAAAAGAAAATGAAAATAAGATGAAGATCCATTTCAGTGTCTCATCGAATTTCGCTCTCTGCATCGAAATGTTATTCAAGAGAAAATTTTAGCAGAATTCTTAGCGCCATTTTGTCTTGCCCATTGTTCTCTTTCCCGAATTTAAAGACGATGCCTTCAAAAGGAAGAAGACAAAGGCTTTTACTGTAGACGCTGTTCCGCCCCCGATTAGTGCCGATGTGCAACACCGAAGCAATTTAAAGAAAGTGGCTTTATAAAAAATGAGTCGACTTTATTTTGGTCTAGAAAATGATTGATGATTTTAACTGATTCGCTTTTAAGATGTTTGTAGTTAAGAAAAAAAAAGAGAAATTTTTCTGATGTATTTTGAATGGGGAGTTGCCATGGTAACCATGATGAGAAGAAGCCACAGATGATGATAAGAATTTAGATTATCTTTGTTGTTTCCTGTCTTATATGATGTTCAATGATTATACATGCATTGCAAAAAAATATTTTTTTCTCAATAACTAAAAATGTAATTTAAAAGATGTATTTTTTTTCGGAATTAAAGTAACGTTGTTAAATATTTATATAGTGTTAAAAAGTTTCCAAGTATTTTTTCCATCTCTCATTTGCGAAATACATAAAAAAAATTATGAGGTGTAATTTCTTATTAAGTCTCCATTATTTAAATTTCTCTACATAAAAAAACTTCAATTTTTGTAAATATGTCTGTGACCTTGTTTGCGGGCACTAAAATATAAAAACCGAATTAATTAAACGAATGAGATTTGGCATAAAATCTTTTTTTTTAAACGCTAATCCTTATTAAATGAAGGTAGAATGAAAATTTTCGGAGGCAAGTTTGTCCATCCGTCAATTGATTTCCTATTTTCCTTCTTATCAGATAGTGAATTTTACGATTCAGGAAGAAGTCGGTGATCTCATCCTCTAAGCGATATTTCATCATTCTGCCTTTTCGTGGTTACCTAGAATACACTGGCGGAAAAAAACCCAACACCAAGAAAGACATGTGCTAGATAAACGAAATTTGGTAGGCGTCTTTATACATCTGAAAGATGACGGTGATTCAATTTTCACGCTTTTTGTATAAGTGTGGCACTAGTGGCGACACTCAGAACATGCGAATCGGTTTTCCTTAAATGCGCTCTACAAAGTTCGTGTGCGTATTTTATGTTTGAAATTTGACTTATTGAGTTGATGTTAACCAAGAAGACCTTTAAGAAGATGGAAAAGCCATTATCAACAGCTCACCGAGTTTGAACGAGGTCTTGTAATAGGACTACGAGAAGATGGATTTTCTTTTTGAGATACTGCTGTAAGATTTGTCCGGAATGTATCGATTATGCGAGATTGTTGGGAGCAGTGGTGAAGGGATGGTACTACCTCAAGTAGACCAAGTTCCAGGCTATCACGTAGCACTATTGAGAGGAAAGACCGCCACATTCAGCGTATGGTTGTGGCGCATCCTATTGCTTCTCCGGCAGAGATTTGCGTTGCAGTTGGTAGCACAGTGATATAACGAACTGTTAGAAACTGACAGTTCTGAGTCTGGCGCCCGATAGCGTTCCTTCCTCTGACTTCAAACCATTGTCTTTTGCTACGCCAATGGTGTCGAGACTGAGCATATTGGAAGACGGCATGGAGATTTGTTGTATTTCTTGATGAAAGCAGGTTCTGCCTTGGTGACAGTAATGGCCATGTGCTGATCAAAAGGAGACCCGTGGAAGGCCTGCAACCAAACTGTCTGTGACCTAGAAAAATTGCACCGATAACTGGAGTCATGATGTGGATAGCAGTTTATTATGACAGTCGAAGCCTTCTTGTGCTTATCCAAAACATAATGACTTCAAATTTGAACGTCAGTCTAATAATTCAATCTGCAATGCTGCATTTCATGAACAATATTTAAGGGGAGTTTTCCAACAGAATAATGTTCGCCCTTTCATCGCTATTGTAATGCACTATGCTAAGTTACCTTGATCTACGAGATCACTAGATCTGTCTTCAGTTGAGCACGTATGGGATATCATTGAACGAAAACTCCATTATCATCCACAGTCATCACTGACCATCACAGTACTGACAAAACAAGTGCAACAAGCATCCATAATAAGAAACAAGCACACAGTAATATTAGACATCTATATAACACAATGCATATATATTTGCAGGTTTCCATCCAAAATCCTGGAGGTTACATGTTAACTATACTAATGAACGGTACAAATTTCATCACACTACAATAATTTTTTCTTGGTGTTGGGATTTTTTCCCACCAGTGTATCTTCATCTTTAGTATGTCCTCCCGCCGGTGTGGTGTGGTGTGGTGTGGAGAGGGGGGTGCCACTTCAGTTGTTATCCTCGTCATCTGACCGTGGTTCAAAATTACGAGGTCCGTCCCAAAATAGCCCTCGTGTTGCTTTAAACGGGACGTTAATATAACTAAACTAAACTAAACCATCTTTAGTATAAAAAAGATATTTGCGATCCATCATGAGGGGAAAAATCACAAAACATGATATAAGATAATGAGCAATTACTTTGATTAAAATAATCATGCCAACATTTTTCGTGCGCTTAATAAATATCTCCCTAATTTACTAGAACTACATCTTTAATACTACTTTAGTTCTCATTTATATTCAATAATTTTCTCCTCAACCTTTTAATTCGAAGTACTAAGAAAATCTATTCCTTTTTACTCGGTAAAAATATTATCCATGGAGTCAGGATTTTATTTCAATTATTTCGTCCCGGATTTCTAATTTTGATTGCCTACGTTGTGAGTTTATTTAATATTTAATGGATTCTGCATGGATGCCGATTTATTGATCGCAGGCCTTAGTGTAACCATTTAAAGACTTGGTTACAAGATTTCAAAGTCTATAGGAAATTCGAAGGTAGTTTCATTAGGATGTGAGTTATAGCGATCTTTTTAGAACATTTTATGCTCTATATCGGAACTATGAAAGGTCGAAAGATAGGCCTGGAGGCTGTCAATATTAAGTTCAATACTGAGTTAAAAATTGAGCAAGTAACGAGTCGGCAATTTAGCGAGTTGTTAGAGGAGAGAAACTGACGATCGAGACATGTAAATTGTTGAATGAGGTCTCTTTCTCTCCTTCGGAATTCACTCTGAGACCTTAGCGATGTTATGGTTGTTCATTAGTAATTTGCTCTTTGTGTGATGCTCTGTACGGTAATATCATGCCTCATCTGCTCACGCTTCGACTGAATTTGTTCTCGGTTTGTTTGTATTTTCAAGCAACATCGTCCTTTTTTATTGAGCTTGTTGGAAGGTTTCATTGTTTACGTACTATGGCAAACTTATTGCTTATTGGAATTTCGGATGAAAAATTTGACAATAAATTGCAATGTTTATTCATTCAGCCTCTTATTCTTATATTTTCAAAACATTGTCTACTTTTTCTGTCTGTTAGGATTGTTAATTTTTTATATAATTAGCCGTCAATAGTGATTATCTGCTTTGCCGAGTATGCTGGTAACATTTTATTCCAGTTAAATCATTTAGTCATATTTTAATTTTGAGGATTCCGTCAAATTATCAAACATTATAGCTCTGCCATTTTGTCTCATAGATGTTCTCTTTACTGTGAGTATGAACATCTTGAATGGAATGTATACTCATGACATCATAACACACTTGAAAACCCAATTTTCAATTCATCCATCTTTTATTGCTCATGGTGTTGCAAATTCAATTTTTATTCACCTTGTAAATAACACAAATTAAACAAAATCCACTCACACTAAATTTCAATTATGGAAAAAGTTTCGGCTCTTAACGATTTGATGAAACTATGAAAATGGCTTAGATTTCAGGAAAATAGTGCTTTTTATTGCAAGAAAACAGATGAAAACGTTTTTAAAATTTTAGAAAAAGAATCAAGAAAAAAATGGTACATTTATTAAATTTATTTCAACAAAAATTTGTGAAATAATTTTGAAACGGTGTAACAATGTTTTTTAGTAATATTTTTTATAAATGAGTGCTAAAAATGTAAGTTTAATTTAACTTTTAATAAATTAAAATTGTAAAGAAAATATCTTATAAACTCTCCCCCCGGTGCATGGTTTTACAAATTTTTAGAATTATTCAAAAACTACAGTAATATTTTAATGTCTCCTACTAGTACTGCTTACTTTAACAATATTCTAATGAAATTATATATATATATATACACTGAAGTGACAAAAGTCATGAGATGACTGTTAATATCGTGTCGGTCCTTTTTTTTCCCGGCGAAGTGCAACAACTCGGCGTGTCATGGAGTCCACAAGTCGTTGGAAGTCCTCTGCAGGAATATTGAGCCATGTTGTCTGTATAGACGTCACTAATTGTGAAAGTCTGGATGGTGCAGGAGTTTGGGCACGAACGGACCTTTCGATGATGTCCCATAAATGCTCGATGGGATTCATATCGGGCGATCTAGGTGGCCAGATCATGCGCTGGAATTGTCCGGAATGTTCTTCACACCAATTGCGAACAGTTCTGGTCCGGTGACATGGCGCATTGTCATCCATAAAAATCCCATCGTTGTGTGGGTACGTGAAGTCCATGAATGGCTGCAAGTGATCTGCAAGCAGCTGAACATAACCATTTCCAGTCAATGATCGGTTCAGTTGTACCAGAGGACCGAGTAAATGCCATGTAAAAACAGCCATCACCATTATACAGCCACCACCAGCTTGAACAGTGCCTTGCTGACAGTTTGGGTCCATGGCTTCGTGGGGTCTACGCCACACTCGAACTATACCATCAGCTCGTAACAACTGAAATCGCAACTCATCTGACCACGCCACGGTTTTCCACTGGTCTAGGGACCAGTCGATATGCTCACGAGCCTAGGAGAGTCGCTGCAGGCGATGTCGTGCTGTCAGTAAAGGCACTCGAGTCGGTCTTCTGCTGTCATAGCCCAAGGAAGACAAATTTCGCCACACAGTCCTATCGGACACGTCCCTCGTACGTCCCACATTGATTCCTGCAGTTATTTGACGAAGTGTTGCGTGTCTATTAACATTGACCATTCTACACAGACGTCGGCGGTCTCGGTCGTTAAGTGCAGGTGGTCGCCCACTGCGCTGTCCATGATGGGATGTGATGCCTGAAATTTCATACTCTCGGCACACTCTTGATACTGTGGATCTCGGAATGTTGAATTCACTAACGATATCCGCAATGGAATGACCCATGCGTCTAGCTCCAACTAACATTCCACGTTCAAAGTCTGTTAATTCTCTTCGTGCCGCCATAAATCACGAAAAACCTGTTCACATGAATAACTTGAACACAAATGAAAGCTCTGGAAAACGAACTGCGCATTTATACTTTTTCGCTGCGATACTACTGCCATCTGTATATTTGCATATTGCTATCCCATGACTTTTGTCACTTCAGTGTATATATATAGAGAGAGATTTTTAAAGCATTCCATATATAAATAAAATATATAAGACAAATCCATAAAACAAAACAAAATTATTTAATCCGAAGACTTCCTCCGTTTTTAAAAATTCAAAGATATCTTTTGCAACTTTCCATTGAAATTTGCTTGCTTTTTCAAAATTTCCTTTAAGAGACAATTTTTCACGGAATTCTGAGTGCCATTTTTATCTCCTTCATTGTCCTCGCTTTACTTAATTCAATGACTCCGTCCTCAAAAGACAGGGGACAAAAACTTATAGAGCTGACTTTATTTTGTTCAAGGTCAGTGATGATGCATAAAACACAGGTAATAGACAAAAAGAGGGATCTTCAAGCTAAAGAAAATGGTGTGGTTTTATTTTAGGCAAGACGATATTTGTGTCCAAATAAATAAAGCTAAAATTAAAAAATAAATTTTAAAAACTGTGGCAAACAAATAAAATATCGAGTAAATATTAAAATCTTTTCATTGATACGATTATTTTATATTATAGTAGTCAAAACTATATGTTTCTTCTGGAAATCATTTCCAAAATTACTGATAGATAAAAGCTTGAAGACAATGATAAATAAAAAAAAAAGAAATGCTAAATAAAAGCTTGAAGAAATGTTATTTTGAATAAACTTAAAAGATATATAGTTTAGTTACATTAACGTCCCATTTTAAAGCAAAACTATGACTATTTTACTACTACTATTTTGAATCGCTATCAGATGATGAGCCCAACTCCTAAGCTGGTACCTCCCTTTCGAAGCCAGTTTCCTCCTACAAGCCGAAGAAAATTTGGCCGCGACTGATTTGGCATGAACCAAACCCGCTTATACGACGGTTCTTCGGTGGAATTGAATCTCAAGCCTTCAATATTCCATCACCAAAGTTAAGACCATGCCATCAAGCCAACCGACCCTTCTTAAAGGATAATAAACAAAAAAGAATACCTTAGAAATGTATTTAAGTCTCATTGTTTAACTATTTGGCTTTGTCGATCAGCTAGTTTGACGGGATCGGTGTTTAATAAAAGTTATGTTTTAATATTGCATGTAGTTTGCAATTAATAGTTTCCTCAATTCTGATCGGTATGTAATGAGCGTTATTTTAAAACCTTAACACCATTTTATTCATTTTATTATGCATCGCCAAAATTTTCTGTCATCGTATCCAAAATATGAACTGAAACGGAAATGTTCAAACTTCAACTAATGCACTAACTTTGTTACTGAAAGTAAACATAGTCATTAAAATATAAGAATAATAAGCAGAATTGTTGATTATTAACATCTGTATGTATTAACGAATATGTTAATTAATGGAGTTTTATCTCAGACGATTATTTGATAGAAGGTTTTCTGAGTCAAGAAAATTTCAGTTAGTTACAATAAAAAAATATTAAAGTATAAGAAATATATGGATTTATTATATTACAAAAAAGAGCAGCAGTTTTTAATTATAAATGTATTTAAAAACTTTCATCATTACTAAACAGTGATTGTAAGTTCAAAGTTAAGAAATATATTAACCCTGTACCGGTCGCGCTCTATAAATTTACGTAAAGAGTCGCGCGGATTACAATTGTAGTCTATTTTCAAATCAAAATAAAATTCCAAAATAATTAATCAACATTCTTTAATCAACTTTAAACATAACAAGGCACTTCTTCTTAATTATTTTTTAAACATCAAACTCACTTAAAGTCTTACTGTAATCCGCGTGTCCTGTGCCGGGTTAAAAGAATGTTTAAGCAGAAATCTAGGAGTTTGGAAAACTATGGTTCAAAGTGACAATTCCATGCTGAAATATTTGTATGAAAAATTTTAATTTCATGGTAACATTGAAATAAATTTGTTTTAAAATAAACTAAAAGTATTTACAATTACAAAGTACGTACAATTTATTGACCAGCATACCCACATATTTATGGAAAATAATTAATTCTATTCCTATTCTTCATTCTCGGATTCTAAAATTGTCCGCGCTTTTTGCGCATGCATTAGGATGCTTGATATAGTCGAAACGGGGGTAAGGGAAAAGATGAAAGGATGAGATACTTTTGTTTAACAATAATGTGGGCTCGTATTGCAAGGGGAAACTTTAAGTGCTTTAAATAAGCGGAAAATTTAAGATTTATACTGGAAGATTTAGTAATTCCCTTTTTTACAAAATAATAACAACGTTTTAAGTTATAACCGTTTCTTATTTGTTATTGAATTTTTAAAATAAAATTTTGATATTAACAAAGATAGATAATTTCTGTCACGTTTAACGACTGATATTAAGTAAAAATATTCTTCAGGTCACTTGAACTAATTTTATAAGCAAATTAATAAACAAATTTGAATTAAAATAATATGGATATAAATGAAATGACCATCACATACACGTGGGATAAAAAGATGTAAGAAAAGAGGGTTAATGGAAGCTGAAATCGAGAACTATAAAATTCGAAAATGAGCTAATCTTTAAGCGCCTCAACATTTTAGTGAAATAAAATCGTCAAAAAGTAGTCTTAAGATATTGAAACGAACGATTGAAGAACGATTGAACGAAGTTAAAAATGATAGAATAAAACTTAAAAACACAGGAAAAAATATTGTTTCGTATAATGTTTAACAGTGCTGCACATAGAAATATTCGTAATAAACAATTATATAAATCCTTACAAACATTTCATTGATATAGCATATTAGTTACTGTAAATTTTTAGGAAATTTATCTTGTTATGCCAAAATACCACAATGACTGAATGCTTTTCAAAAATTAATAAGCGGAAAATATTAATATATTTCGTGCATGAGAAGCTAGATAAGCATTCTAAAAATATTCATATATATATAATTTTTGAAGCAGAGTTCTGGTTAAAAACAGAATGACAATTTGAATTTTTAACAGCGTTTTATTTCCATCGCTGAGTACATTATTTATGAACAAGCAGAAACGCGACGAGCACAACACAAAACATAACAAAATGAGGGAAAGCTATTGAAAATTTCCTCCCTGTGAATACATATTGTGAGATTTTAATAATTATTTCCAACTCATATCGATCATAGGAAAGGGAATCATAGGGAACTTTAAAAAGAATGTGATTGGCTGGATTGTTTTTATCCCTGCACTCGGAATGTGGGAACTTGTTAGCTTTTAGTCAGCAATTTTACAACTCGTGTTGAATTAAATAGAAATTAGAGAAGAAAATTAATTAGAATTAAATAGTAAAAGTGGAATAGGATTAGAAAAAAAGAGAATATTTTAGAAAGAAGTTAATATGTGCTGAATTGAGCTAGGAATTAGGAAATTAAGTAAATTTGAATTAGATTTTAAATTATCATTAGAAACGCACATATGTACACACATAGATATAATCTAAGTAATTCTGTTTTTTTTTACAGAAATAAAAATAAACCAAAAGCAATTTCCAACATCTATATTCGTTGATGAAACGGATATAATGAAAATATTGCTTGTGAATGATTACTAAAAAATATTTCACTGAAATAACTTCATTAACTACTATCAATTTGCAACAAATTTATCTCATCATGCAAAGATATCCAACTATAATTGAATAATCAATTTCAAATTATAACAAGCTAAGAATATTACTGAAATAAAAAAAAAATTAAAAATTCAAGATACTTGAAACTGCTACATTCAATAATCTTTCGGGCGAAGAACAAGACAATCTATCAAATGAGCTTGTCAGCAAATATCGGCTACCAAAACAAATTAATTTTTCGTTCAATTACAATTACGATTATTTCTTGAAAGGAAAATTAAAATACAAATTGAAGAGGAAAGAATAGATTTCTTGATGAAGATGTTGCATTCATTTGAAATTAAATTTGAATATGTGTGTGACGTGTATCCTATTACTAACTCTAAGCATGTCAACTTGATTTATGATGTCACGTGACGATATTCGTCTGATTTATGACTTGCACCTTTCCCCTCTCGGTTGGCAACATTGCTGATGACATCATTCTAAGGGCAGCGGTGAAATCAGGTCAGGGAAGACATTCATTGGAGAATTTTATAGAAGACTGAATAGGTTTTTTTTTCTTTTCTTTTTTTCTCCCTATTTTTCCGTCTGGGATCTCAGTTCAGCATTCTTTTTAGTAGTTTTTATTTTTTCATATCGCCATACATTATTGATGAGAGTAAAAAATCTTCTGCTTTAAATATTTCTTTTTATGAAATTGCGCATTTTGGTTTTCACATTTTTTCAGAGATTTTCAACGGAAAAAGATATTAGATATTGTTTTGTTGGAAAGAAATGCGAGTCACCTCGAGATCAATGGGATTAGTTCCATTTTAAATATTTTCTGAATTTTGTAGATCTTATGGAAATAATTAAATATTCTCCCTTGGTGACTGTCTATTTACGACTAGATTATTAATTAATTATTAATATGGCATGTATTTCTTCAAAAACTTTTTATCTGGTTATTTAATACGAACTAAAACTGTTTATTGAAATTTTCAAAATGCATACATTAGAAAATAAAAATCCTGTTACGAGTTCTGTGAATGATAAATGCACGAACTTGAAGATTTTGATAGAAAATTTGAATACCGAGTTTGTGCATTGTTTCTGAAAGCATATTAACTAGAATTTAAAATATTACAGAAATTAAATAAAAAAAATTGCACGAAAATGAAATTTATATCTTATACTATAATACGAGGAATGGTTGCCAAGTCGAAAATCGCCCCAGAATTAATAAACTCCGGTAAACTTGGGGGTCTGGGGTTTTTGGTCACGAGGAATCGATTGGCGCCGGTTTTGAAGCGCTACGGTCAAGCAGTTCGGAGTTACAGATAGGATATTTTCAAACTTTATTAGTTCGCCATTTTGGCTAATAGGTTTCAAGCGGTAACGTGCTGCCATCTATAGCCAATATGGCGAACTAATAAAGTTTCCAGAAGATGATCCGGAACTCAAGGAACTGATCTCGAAATGGATGATCCATAACCCGTGTGGTGATATGAACCCAAACGCTCCGTGCATGGTCAGCAAACATGGAAGAGACCAGTGCGAATGGGGATTTCCAATGGAACATCAAGACATGACATCGGTGGTGGACGATGAAAAGCCGAGGTTTAACACCGGTTATCTTTTCACCAATGGTTTCACAAATTTTCTTATGGCATGTATTGTTTTGATAAATTACAATTGAAAATTTAAATCTTCGAGTTAGCTTCGATGCCTGTTTTCTCCGAGCGGAGCTCGGTTACCCGCTAGTTATTAAAAATATAACTTTTTTAGTGTTTAAAGCAAATATGTATCCACTTCTTATAAAAATATTGTTTCAGAAGATATGAGTTATGATTTGCAAATACAAATTACAGCGATTACGATTAAAATTCGGATTAATATACGGGCTCCTAAATTGAAATTTTTTTGACCGATTCCATACCAAATATAATCGTGCCAGTTTTTGATTGAAACTTTAAAAGTCATTTGTTAGCATCTCTGGTATACATCTAAAGATGCAGTCTTTTAGAGAGTTTTTGAAAAATTGGCACGATTTTGATGTGATTGGTTGGAAATCGTAGATTAAAGTCTAAACATGATTACTTATCTCACAATGCTTAAGCATACTCTTGCGCTTAATTAAACTTATGGCTGTAAGCCTCTTTGGTATGGTATCGCTTTTTCATCATCTTTTCTCTGACTAAATGTCCTCTTAGATGACATGGCGAACAATCTCTAGAGCGTTTCCAATGATTTTCGCACTTCCATTAATTAGCTAAGAAAAGCGTTTGATTCTGTACAGCTGTAAAAATGTCCTATGATGGAAGCGATTTGAAATTCGTATCATGTTTTATTTATATTTAACTGTTGCCATTCGAAAATTAGTAATAAGTTCGATTTTTGTTTGCGCGTTAGCTTTTTATATGCAGTGGCTCAAACAATTGAGAGTACGCCTTACTTTTATTTGATAATTCGGACTTTCAATGTAAATAACGCATTACCAAAAAATGCAGACCTGTTTTTTTTACATATATGGTTTAATTTAGAGTAAAAATAAAGAACAATCGATGATAAACCTCTAAATTGAAAAGTCTCAGAAGCATTTTAAATAAAGCATGAATATTTTTTCCTTAAGAAATTCGGAATACGCCATTGAAATTTTTGTAATATCTCGTCTAGACAGAAAATGTCGGTGTTTAGCTGCATTTTATAATGGCCCTTAAATGTCGCGGTACCGATTCGACTAGATTTTTTGTGGTATCTGAAGATATTTTACTTCATTCATCAGGTTACTCCATTTGTTTTAAATGAGTTTTATTTCTAATTTGGTCTTTTAGGATCGTTGTTTTGAGTACGGCCCACATATTTTCATTCACATTGATATCGGCGGACTGTGGGGTTGTGTGTAGCTGGTGCTTGCAATGAAAACAGCGACACATTTTGAAGATAAGTGCAGTATTTTTGAAGTTGTTGTTTTGCTGGAAAAAGAAATTTCCATTTAAAACCAAAATTTTAGCTCGAAACAGCGATTATAAAAGAACAAATTAGGAACAAAACCCATTTAAAACAAATATTCCCTGAAGAATCGGTAAAACATTTTCAGATACCACCAAAAATTTCGTCGAATTGGTACTACGATGTTTAGAGGTCATTATAAAAACCCAAAGTCATGCAACTAAATATTAATACTTTCTTTATAAGCGAGATATTACAAAAATTTCATCAGTGTATTCTCAATTTCTTGAGGCAAAAATATTTTTATGTTTACTTAAAAGGTCTCCAAAATTTTTCACTTTAGAAGTTTTTTTTTGTAGATTGTATTTTATTTTTACTGTAAATTAAAACATTTATTATATGTGAAAATAAAAACATGTTATTTACATTAAAGTTGAAATTATCAAGTAAAAGTAAGGTGCACTCTCAATTGTTTGAACCACTAAATATAGGTTATTTATAGTTTTTAATATATTTATATGCGTTTTGTTTTTTCTTGAGCCAGTATTGTTATTAATTATTATTATATATATAATTTAATAATTATTATTGCAATTAAAATATTTTTTTAAATTTTAAAAAATTTTCTATTAACTATTTTTTACTTTAATAACTTTAATAACTATTTTTTATGAGCTTGCGATTCTTGGATTTTAAACAATTTTTCAGAGCTTTTCAATGAAATGAGAAATTAACATATACTTTATAGGAAAAGAATGTCAGTCTCCTCGAAATAAATACGATTAAGTCCATTTCTTAAAATTTTCTGATTTTTGCAGATCTTATAATAATAAATAACTAATATTTTTCTTTTGTTTTTAATGTATATTTACATGCATAATGTATATTTTGCATTTTCATATGTAAGCTTTATGTCAATAATGATTACTGTATGTCGTTTAATAATTATTATTTCATTAAAAGCATTAATTTTTGAATTTTTTTTGCACAATTCAGTAAATTCTGAGTGATTTTCATAATCAAATATTGGTAAAAGAATTCGTCGACCAGAAGCTATTCGAAGTTATCTTTCTTCTAAATTATTACTACAATAAAAGGCTTCGGAATTTTTCAAATAAATGAATTAAGCCATTTCTCACAGAACAAGTGAAGAGTATCACGCAATCGTTTATCCTATCATATAAATTTTACCTTGTTCAACCATTTAGAGATTGTACTTAACTTCAAAATTTAACTTTAGGAGGGAGGGCAGTTTGTGGATGCTTCAGCAAAATAATTAATTAGCATTCATTTAAATACCTTCTTTTATCAAAATGCCACATTTCAGTGATATTCTTTCTAATTTTGTACTTTGTATCAAGAATTAGCTTAAAGGCTAATGATTCGCAAGTTCCGAAAAAGTACAACCATAAAGAAACTGGCAGAAATGGTAAAAAATGGCGTTCACTTTATCTTTACAAGTTCGTAGGAAAATGATAAAAATTGGATAACGTATACACATACAAAAAAAAATGAAGAAAAATCATATTTATTTTAATTTTCTCGTAAGCTACTACAAATAGGAGTATTAGGAAATAAATTCTTCCCAGTGCCCATATTATTATTAATTGGAAATTTCATGATTTGTTCTCAATAAAAAAAGAATGCATTCAATAAATTTCTCACAGAAATTATTAACACAGCGCTAAGCAAATCAGTGAAAAAGAAATAATTTGTTTCATTTTAAAGGGAAAATATGAGCAAAGTTGTTGCTCCAAGTTGAAACTGGAAACTTAGTAAAATATTATTCAAAGTATAAAATGGAATTCCTTTGCATCATCAAAATATAAACTTGGAAGAAATTTTTCTCGGCTACTAAGAAATATTTTCTTTGAAAGCAGAATGTACTAAGAAAGTGTTGGATATTTCGAAAAATTCTAATTCGAGGTTTTGACGAATTTTCATGTTCCATATCTCTCTGAATCTAAAGAAAAACATATTTTTGGAATTATATATGTATATACATGTCTGTACAATATATCTGAATATCCGTGAATACGATAATTCAGAAATGTTTTAGTTAAAAGGAAGAAAGGTCATAAATTTGTTTCACTTGAAATATGTTGCTTTCCATCAAAAAGGGAAGGAAATCAATTCACAGGAAATTTGTTTAGTTGTTAGAACAGAAGAGAATATAATAAATACAAGATGTTAAAAACTACATAAATGAATTTTAGTGTACGGATTTATTATACAACCGCTTTCCTTACTGATTTTTTCGAAAAAAAAAATTGCAAAAGATCATTACATTTTTTTTATTTCCTTATTAAACACTCGGAAACGGAACAAAACAAAATATGCAGGTTTTATAAGTTGAATTTTTAATTTTCTATGAATGTAACATTTTGATTTGTTATTAGTTTATTGTCCCGTGTTATCTCGAGCGACTGAAAAAAAAGTTGTATATTAGTATATAATATACAACTAATTCCAAACTAAATCCAAATTAAACCTTAATGTTTTGTAGTTGTAGTACGAAAATGTCATGCAAGTCATTCTCAGAGGTAACAGCATTAATACAGAATATGCAAGAAAGTTTCGGGGAACCAACCTTGGAGGTTTGAAATTTTAATTAAATTTTTGCACTTTTTGCAGTAACTACCAAAATATTATAGTACATATAATTTTAAACCATCTTAATTTTCAAAAATTCTCTTGTCAACTATATTAACGATTTTATGGTATAAAAATATTTTCTATGTTTAATCAATTTTAAAAGAAAATATTTTAATTATCTTTTCAAAAATTAAACTTGAGAATTCTGAACGAATACTAAACAAATCACGAGATAAAATTAATAATTTCATTCATTACCATCAAACCCGCTGTAGCCTGTTTGGTAGAGTGTCAGTCTCGTAACCGAAAGGTCATGGGTTCTGTCCTCGTCTCGGCCAAAGACCGCCGTGCTGGCTAATGGCAGTTGGGGCACGTTAAATATGTCGAGACTGCAAAGTCCTCCAAGTTCCCATAACAAAACGATACCTCTGGGGGTACTGAATCAGGGATGAGTCGGTCTCTGATTTGGATCTAAATTCCGACTTGCTGATGGATGAAGGAGTGTATGAATGAATTCGACCACCCCCTGAAAAGGGTTGCGTCGTGTGTGTGAGCTAGAAGTCAGACTTCTGCCCTCTGGGTGCTCAGGGGTCTTTACCTTCAGAAGCTACTGCACCCCCTTTCCGTGAAAAACACGGACACGACAACAACAACAACATTCATTACCATTCTTAAAGAACACCAAGTTTTACAATTCATAAAGAAAACAGAAATCTAATATATAAAAATGAAAGTTTGTTCGCTTTTTATGCACTGTCGTACCGTTCCTCCTATTTCGATAAAACATTGTTAAATTGATTGATTGATTGATTGCAGTTAATATTATATTTTTCGGCTGCAGCAACGCTCCGAGTACCATCTATTCTGAAATAAATACAACCAATTTTCCTGATGGGTCAACTAGTTGCCTGAAAACACCAGTTATTAATTAAAGACTATTATAATTTATAATAAATTATCTTAATATGTGAACTGCAATATATGCAGCAATAAAAATATGTTTCCTATGTTTTAGAGTATTTTCTACTAGTATATTTCTGTTAAATATCAAAGAAAAAGTTATTTCGGCTTTGAGTGGAAAATATACAACTTTCTTATAATGTTTCTTACTATAACATTTTCAGGTATCTGTTATTAAATGTAAAAGAAATAGTAGACGCATAAATCTTAAGAAAGAAGCCAATGTAGTATTTCAAAAATATTTTTTAGTTTTCTGATATGTATAAATGTATTTCGCCTGAATACATTATATTGTAATCCGCCTTTTGCAAGTTTTTGTGCAAAAATGTTAGAAATGCGTTTGACATTGAAAAAAAAATCTGGACATTTTTCTTTCATTCAAGTGATGTTGTGACTGCCGAAGAAGTTTCTGAATTTCATTTTGAATTTTCCTTTTTCGTGTTTTCTTTCGTATGGTAGGATTTTTAAATTTCCCGATCATATTGTATTTCGGTTTTCTTATGAAAGTTTAAATATTTTTTCTCATATACATGATTTTTTACAGGAAAAATTGACCTAAGATATAAAGAGAGTTTCTATAGTTTTCATTGGAATTTATATGTATCTAGTTACCTCAGTTTCTTCATTTCTTCATATGATATTTATCATCATTTTTTTTCATTTATTTTAATGCAATAGAATTGTCATGGCCTTGTTCGTAATTGATTATTGATAACGAAATCGGAACCACAACTATATTACACGGTGCTTTAAAAACGAATAAAAAACGTAATTTTGATTTTAAACATTTATTTTAATTTTATTGTGTCTGATGATTTCCGTTGATAAAACTCAAATAAAATAAATGAAAACGAACAACCGCTATAAAAAAAGTTGAAGATTATGAAATTAGGAAATATCCTACGAAAATAATTCTTGTGATCCTTCATCTCGAATTTGGCTGCTTGCCAAATCAGGGAGGACATTAATTCTCTCAGGAGATTCATGTGTTTGTCTACTTCGAAAAAATTGTTGAATTCATTGGCAAAACAAATAAAATCAAAGCATCCCAGTAGTTTGATCATTCTTATTTTAAATAAATTTAAATATTTAAATAATCAATCCCTAAAAATTGATTTGATTGATTTTTAATTACTGAATTTATGCACATGCACGTTGAGAAAATGTAATGTTTGAATATAATTTAACTTTCAAAAGACCTAAAATATATATAAATTAAGAAGTTTAAAAAAAGTACTTTTATTAATGTATTAGAAACCTTTAACTGGCTACTCCAACCCACCGAAGACACACGGAAAAATATGAATGGTCGGACTGATGCAACAGCAATACTGGAGGGAGCTATGGTTGAATTCTAAGGACCATAACCGGCCAAGGGTTGGGAAGTGCACTTGCGTTGGGAAGTGCATTCCGTCATCGATGGAAGGATCCAGACTCCCACGGCGGCGAAATCCAACCACTATGATTGAAGCTTCTCATCCTCAATTACGAGGTGCTCTCGGAAGATTATACATTTGAAAGTATATAAAATTAATCTAGAGTAAATCGTAAAAGAGTAAGAAACTGAAAACAATATACAGGGTGATTCATAATGAATGGGACAAAAAGAAAACATGATTGAGAACGTTGTATTTAATATATTTAGAAAATTCAAATTTACCTCAAAACCATATTTATTCAAGTTTCTACATGTGTTCAATATGTGTCCCTCCGGTGAGAAAACAAATGTCTACATGGTAATCAAGCTCCTGCCACATTCGTGATAGCATATCCCCTGTGATGGAGTTCAACACTGCAGTTATCCACTGTTTCTTGCATAAGCTGCCGGTATCCTAGAACTGCTTCACCCACCTGCTTATGTTATGCCGATACGGTAGTTTTTGCGAAATTTCGTGCGAAAATGTCTTTGTACAACAATTACCGAGGAGGTTTTGGCATATTCAAAAACGCAGTACGCTTTCTCCTGCATGAACGGCATTTTGTTTGACAGCTCCTCTGACTGCGAGTTCGTCATTTTTCCCTGTTGCCAAATAAAACTTGTATCATTGTAGTCGCAGAATAAATTTGTTTCAGCTGAATAAATCTATTACGGCAGCCACACTGCTTAATTCCTTTTAGCCCATTCTCCAGGTATAAGGAAATGGATTATGATATATATGAATATGAATGTATGATATATGAATATATATGATATATGAATCTCCAGGTATAAGGAAATGGACACTCAATGAAGAATTCCAACTCCAATTCTTCCATTAAAAATTAAAAAATAAGCTATAAATGCTGTTAAAATTCAAATTGATTTAGAGAATTCAGATCAACGCCATATATTTTACGAAATTTTTTTAAATCATATTTTTTGATGGAAAGACTTATGTCTACTTTATTTACATTAATTAAACAAGTAATATAATTTTTTTAAAGTCAATTCATATTTAGTTCAACAAATTTTTATTTTATTTTTGTTACTTTTTATTAAATAATTAGAATTAATATAAATATCCATATACATATGACAGAATCACAATATTAAGTAGCAAAATAGAAAGCGAATTTCCAAGCAGTTTTTCCATTTTCCTCTCTATATATGGAGTTGGGCTATTATTTTGGTTTGTTATTATTTATTCGCCTTTTTTTTCGTTTCTAATTTATTAAACTATTGGTTCTCTACACTTTCTCATCGCAGGGATTGAACTCGCATTTTTCACCTTTACGTGAAAAATACTAACATCCTTGCATTTTACCGATTGAACTAATGCTTGTTGATTTCAGTTTTCATTACAAACTGCTAAAACTGTATTTAAAGTATTAAAAATGAATTAAATTTAAGGAAAGAATCAATAATAAAAAAAACCTTCTTTAAGAAGATCGCGTATCATTCCCTACAAGTTTAAGAAAATGTATTTGAACTTGAGTGGAGAGTTAAAAAGTATTTTATGAACGATTGAAAATTTGGACAATATATATAGAGAGAGTGTGAACTAATAATAGAAATTGAAAAACACATTTTCGTATACAATGTATATATAAAAAGAGAAGCAATGTTTCACAATTGTAAATAACTTCGTTACAACACGACTAGTATTTAATTAAAGAAAGGATAAATATTTAAGATACTTCATAACCTTAGAACTTAATCTTATTTTCCAACGGACCTTTTAACATACATTATAGCCAGTTCACGTAGATACTTTTATGGGAGGATAACTTAAGGCAAGGGATTAACATCGCTATTAAGTAATGTCTGAAAACCCTTTGGGAAGATTTGGTTGAACATTAAAGCCTGTTTATTACATTCCGTAAATTAGCAGAACGTATTTTTAGTTACATCGCAGTTACGAGACCGTTAATTACCGGCTACCTACATAGAGATGAGAAAAGAAAATCGATTACTAATCCTAGTACATTAGGACTGTTTTTAATGATAGCTTCTGAGTTTGATGAAAATTCAATAATACCCCCCTTTTTTCTAAATCTGGAACAGGAAACTGCCTAGTAGTAATCCTCAAAAATATATGTAATTATATTTTATGCGGTTAGACTTATTAAATCGGCGTTTAACACAAATTACTTGGAAATGTGATAAGATAAGGCGAGATGGTAATCTTATAATATCTTCAAGGATAAGTGTAATATCTGTTTGGATAATTAGGTAATACCGCCAAAATTATCCTATTTTAAAGTATTAGATTGAGATATGTGATAAAATGTATTCAGAAAAGGTAAAACTGTATTTGTGCCTGAATTTCATTTTTAAATTTCTCTGGCTAAATGTAATTCTCAAAAACATGTTTAACCTGCTTTGTTCTTTGAATGAACTCAATAATTTATATTCCTATAAAATGATTTGGTCATTGCTTATATTTTAATTTTAATACCTTAATAAATAATAATAATATTTTGTATTATATATTATTTATTTCTTCTCATCGATGCAATTTCATTAAAAGATGACATTTTTACCTGTTACTTCCTTTGTGAATTGGTTTCGTCATCTGTTCGTGACGAAAACAGCGATAGGTCTCCCTGAAAATTTCTCACATACGTCCAATGAAAGTGTAATTACTCTTCATAAAATCTTGGATTTTGGGGAAAAATCGTAAACTCTTCGAGTGCCCTTATTTTTATTTTATGATCATGAAAGTTATTCTCCATGCAATAATATAACAAAACGAGAAGAAGGACTTAAGACAATTGTTTTTTGATCGGATGAAACAAAATTTTGACACAGAATCAAAATATTAAAAGTCAAATTTAATTTAACTAAGTTTCTGTATTCTCGATTTTTTATATTTTTAAAAATGAGAAAATACAAACCAACTGAAATTCAAGTCTTAGAATGATTTAGTTCAAAATTTGAATCAAATCTACACTCCAGATTTTAAAGCTGTGACCATCCAAATTTTATCTATCGAACTCCACAAAATGAGCGTTAAAAAATCTATAAATTTTACGTTAATACATGCATGAAAATCATCATCCTAGATGAAAGCATTTTTGAGTTATCATAATTACAGAGAAACATAGTTTCATATTTTTTTCGGACTTACGGAGGCGGGGATATTGAATGTTTTGACAGAGAAAACGTTTTCCCTTTGTTTATTTTGCTTACAAAAAAGTTTAAAAATTATATCACAAATGGCGGAACAAAACGCAAATGAGGCCGAACACAATTAGGGTTCAATAATCATTAAAAACACGCCTTACTATTAAAATGTCTCTAAAGAAAATAAAATAAAGTAGAGGTTCTGAAAAAGTAAACATTTATGTGCTAGTCTTTAATGGTAAATCTTTAACCAAGTTAAGTTTACACCCACTGCGAATTAACTTTTTCTATTTAAGCTTCGAATTAAGTTTTTAATTTAATTTATTTTAATGGAATTAGTGCAAAGCGTTTTGGCTCCCACCGTAAAACAAGTAATATAATTTTTTAAATTCAATTCCTATTTAGGTCAAGAAAGAATTTTTTTATTTTAGTTACTTTTTATTAAATAATTCCAATTAATATAAATATGTATATACATAGGACAGAATCGCAATATTAAGTGGCAAAAAAAAACATTTCCAGTGATCTACACGCTTCGTCACTGACGGTATTTATTCCTAAACTTATATCCTGATAAATATCTTATATAAGATAAATTTTTTCTACCATATAAAGAATAATAAATTAATCAAAAATTATTGACTTTCGCCAGAATTGATCTCGCATTCTTCACCTTAAAGTGAGAAATACTGACATTCTACCATTTTACCGATTGAGCTACTGCAAGCTGATTTCTGTTTTCATTACCAGTTGTTAAAAATGTATTTCAAGCATTAAACATTAATTAAATGTAATTAATGAACTAATATTTGAAAGAAAAAATTGTATTAGCATCAATTGCCATCTTTAACAAATTTAAGAAAATGCATTTGAATTTGAATGGATCAATAAAAAGTATTTTATCAAGGAGGGGTATCTTGACGAAACATTTAAATCAATGTTACTAAATCAAGAAACTTATTATGATTATCCCTAACGAAGATAAAATTCCAGTATCTTAACTTCCGTACTTACGATTAGGCAGGAGAAAATTCTGTGTTGGTACACTTTTTATACCATTCCTAAAGTCAAGTAATGATGATTTTAAAATCTAAATAAAAATTTCGGATGCGAAATAATTATGATTTTGAGATTAAAATTAAGGAAAAACAAATGCATTTGTAAATCTCTCAATTCAGTTTTAAAAAATACGAGGGGCGATACCAAAAAAGTTTACGAGTCAAAGGAAAAATGCTGTATTAAGAATGGACATATGATACAAATGATAATTAAAAGACATATATGGCATTCACTTCCCTACATAGTCACTAAGCCTGTGGATGCAATTATCACATCTCTGGACAAATTTGCTTAATCCATCGGGGTAATAATCAGGTCCCTAGTTATTGAACCAGTTCCCAACAACTTTTTGAACATCACCGTCTAATATGAACCTTGTTTTGGATTAGTGTTTATTCGATGTGGAGAAAAAAGGAAAAAGTCATTGGGAGCCAAATCAGGGTTGTATGAGGATTGGTCCCAAATCTCTCATCTAAACGTTTGCGATAGTCACTCTGCCCGCTTAAAAAGAATGACAGCATTTCATTACTTATTTCTCCCCTCCCCCTTACAACGATTTGTCTGTGAATGTCCGATGGGCATACATTCTTCGTCCATAGAAATCGTATCACGGCTCGCACTTCTGCATAAGACCACATTTTTAGACTTCTTGCCATTACTGTTGCTGTTTCAGACCTCAGTAATAACGCTATCTGCTCGAATGACCGGTGTAAGAAAACTAGTCCACTTTGTCTCCACTCTGGGTAAAAATATTTTCATCTACAATTTCTACTTTTCTAATACTGTTGCTTGTAAACTTTTTTTTAATCCTAACTCTCGTATGATTTAATAGAATAGGTTTATGTCCGTATTTGATATCTCGTATTTATTTACGAATAAAATTTTGTTCAAGCCTAATCACGATTAATTAACACATTTATTTGTTGAACTAATTAAATACTGTATCAAGAAAAGTTATTGAAAATTGCGCATTGAATTTTTACGATTTTCTTTTGAAGGGAAAAATAATTGCTACAGGTTGAAAAATCCTATTAAAATGTATTTTTATTTTCATTATTAAAGCGCAATTTTTATTTATATCTCAAAATTTACCACAACTTCGCTTCGATTAAAATAATATTAGAAAAAAGAATATAGCTATTTATTTCAGTTTTATTTTTTTATAAAAATATTTCTCATGTGAAAGCAAAAAATGGCCCTTTAGACATTACGATCACTATTTTTCATTAAGTACTATTATGATGTACTTTTTTCAAAGAGTAGTACAATTAAAGCAGTAAAATTAAAAAAAAAAACATTCAAAAGAATTATTTGAATTTATTTAAATTAGGGTAAACTGGTTTTGGGGATTACCACACAGAATGAAATTATAACAATATTTAAAAAAGCAAAGCAATTTAAAATTAAAACTTATTTTTAAATTAATTTAATTTAATTAATTAATTATTTTAAATTAAAACAATTAAAATTTTTTTTATCTTACTTTTTATCATACCTCAAGACATGAAATATTTGCAGCAATCTTCTTTTGAACTTACGTGATCAATCTCTTTATTTTAATAAATCACTGAAAATTAATTTTCTACAGATCAGTTAAGTTTTCACTGACTGAATGAAAACTGTCTTTGAATAAATCACTACTCATTGTCCGTTTAAATAATTCATTTAAATTTATGCATGTATTCAAATAATAAATAAATGAGAGCGACTAAATGACATTCTATTTAGTGATAATCTCAACTCCGAGTTATTTCACAGTTCTTAAATCTTTAAGACTCCGAGTGTTTATTTGAATTTTATTTTCCGGAGTTTATTTGAAAAATAACTTACACTCGCTGTCTTGACACCTATCGACCCACAACAAATTCATATTTTTCGATTTCATTCCGAATTCATCTTTCTAGAGATATTCATCTTTACCGGAGCCGTGGGAATTGAATCGATCCACGGTATTGATCTAAAAATTGCAACATTTAACTTTCTCAAAGGTGTAGATAAACTACGATAAAAAATTCTTGGAACAATACTATCAAAAGAAAAAAATTATTTTACACACACACACGCATCATATATATACATATTCAAGTTTCCACAGTTTTGTTTTGGTGAAATGAATCTTTTTTGTGCCATATTTCATTTCCGGATAAAATCATTTCTGACGACATCCTGGCCTAGGAGTAGTAGATCTTCCTTGTAATATGTGTGTCATGGGTTCAAATCCCGGTTCAGGCATGATTATTCTTTATCAAGTGTTATATTTTTGAGGTGTGTGAAAGTGTCCTCCTGTAAAAAGTAATTGTGTAAGTGAGTAGCACCTTCATATGAGCTAAAATTAGACTTATTCCTTCGGGTGCTAAGAGTTCTTTATCCTTAGAAACTCATGAAGCCTCTTTCACCCATTTCTAACTTGGGTTGAAATGAAGTTGAATCCAAGGGGGATAAGCAACAGCATTAACAACAAATCTTTACTTGATTTTTCTAGTTTTAAAATCTTTTATGCTATTTATATGTTGCAGCATTCATTTCTTATTCCTTGTTTGGTATTTATTAATAACTTGCTTCTATTGTATTTATTTCTGTACAGCATAAAGTAGCCTATCGTTACCGAAATCCACCAGTTGTGAACAGTCTAACAGTGCTGAGTAGCGACTAGTTCAACAATTGAAATAAATTCATTTATTTCACGTAAAAAATGAAATGTAGATGAAGCTACCACAAGTATAGCATTTGTTGAAATCAGTTACAAACTAACAAACTTCAAAGATCTAATAGAATAGCAGAATAGCTCAACAGTCCACGTACGCAAACTGGGGATTTTTTCTTAGAGACTTAATTCTACTGATTTATTTCTTCACTGACTTAATTTCTTACTAACTAACTTAAATTTTTAAGCGTTTGAATCGTTTCTGACTTAGTTCTTTGCCGACAGTTCTTTTCTTAGTTTTTTGCCTTATTAGTTAGTATATCCTTATTTCTTTTCTGACTTAGTTCTTTGCCAACAATTCTTTTCTTACTTCTTTGCCGTATTAATTAGAATATCCTTAGATCTTTGCCGACAGTTCTTTTCTGACTTAATTCTCTGTCGCTTTTTATATTTGAAACAGAATATTGAATAAGCCGTAACTTGACTCCGGTTAGAGATTCTTGCGTCAAAATTCATGCATATTCAAAAACTTTCATTTGTGTAAGCAAGTAACCTACTTTACGGCTAGGCTTGAAAGGTCATTAATCATGTATCCATTTAGCAATCATCAAATATTTGTAAAAATTGTTTTCTTCGCTATGAGACTAGTAAGGAAACGATATTACCAATTCTAAGTAATATCACAATTTTTTATCATTATTTTTCATATACAGAAAGCGCCCTGTTTTCAACTTTTATTTATAAATTTCTAGACACACACACATTCATACGCACACTTTAAAAAATACATTGGTGTAAATTTAACCATCATTTTAACTACACCTTTAGAAGTGACATACCAATTATACAGCAATTAATGCTATATATTTCTATAAAAAATTACTCTATAAAATCCAATTAAAATATTAAGTGTATTAGTAAAACAATTTCTAAGGTTAAATTTTTTAACAATCACAAATATTATTAGTTTTTCTTAAGTAAAGTATTCTTGAATATTAATATCTTAAATAAAAAATTTAATTAAAAGTGACAAGATATGAAACACTGATTTATGATTATTTAAATTTTTTTTAGTATTTTAAGTTAATAAATCAAAATATCGCAAAAGTTCCGAGAGTTGATCGGTGAATCCTTCGCAACGTGGAAATTGATGCGACATAAAAATAGACAGAAATAGCAATACTTGAAGTTTCAAAACTTTATCACTTTTCAATTTATAAAATGAGAACATAGCTTCTATTTAAAATATCAGTATATGAAGAATATTTCTTGAAAGAAAGATAAAATTTCTAAAGAAATGTTCAAAAATTTAAACTTGGAAACCTTTCATCGTTCTATTTATACGAGGAGTGATCCGAAAAAGTTTGCAAGCAGCAGTATTGGGAAATTAGAAATTGTAGATGCGAATATTGTTACCCATAGTGGAGACGGAATGGTCTAGTTGTCGTAGACCCGTCGTTTGAGCCGATGTGTTAATACTGAGACCTAAAACAGCTACAGTAATAGCAAGACGTCTAGAGAAGTGTTCTCGCACTGAGGTTCGAGCCATGATTCGATTTCTCTGGACCAAGAATGTGTCCTCAGAAGAGATTCACTAACAAATCGTTGAAGTGTGAGGGGGGAGGGCGAAACAATAAGTAGATAGGTGGCGGAATGGCGTCTTTCTTTTGAAGCGGACATACAGATTTCTGAAAACATTTAGTTGGAAGTTCTAGAACTGACCCTCATACAGCCTCGATTTGTCTCCCAGTGACTATTTCTTTTTTCCGGAATTGAAGAAACACTTATCCGAAAGAATGTTCATATCAGACGGTGATGTTCAAAAAGGAGCGGAGAAATGGCTCAATAACCAGGGACATGATTATTACCAATACGAGTTAAACAAATTCGTCCAAGCGTTGTGGTAAATGTCTCAAAAGGTGTGGTGATTATTTAGAGAAAGGACTGCCACATATGTCTCTTAATTACCTTTCCATCCTTGTCTAATATTCATAAAGCATTTTTCTTTTGTATTTTTATCACCCTTCGTATATTTTATTTATAACAAGATAAAGAGTAATTATTTGCAACCTTTGGCATATTTTCATTTATAAGTATATGACTTTCCCTGATGGGTTTTCTCTGACTGCTTTGCCATGGTTAGTACAGGTTCCTGCATAATGCAATGTCATTTTTCGAATAATTTTGCTTAAAATGTACTAATAATCTGTTCATATTATTCTGACATTTGATGAGTAACGCAATGTTTTTATTTGAATTTTTGTGTCTTACATCTAGCGCATTGTTTTTCATGCTGTTCTTATACTCATCCTCTTTTTATACATATAATTCTATTTTGTACGTATAATTTTTTAATTTCATCAAGTGAGCCTTCTTTTACAAACCATCTTTGACGGCCAGCTAATTCACTGGATATAATAGTTGTGTTGATTCGAAATAAAATGCTCTTTTTGATAATTTGATACTCATGATAGCCTTCAGTATTAACATTTTTTTGACTGGCACTCAAACTGTGTTATTTTAAAGGACTTTCACCTTTTCTATTCATTGTATACATGAACTATCTCTTTGAATAGATTCCCACAACATCATAAATCTATTAAAAAGTAAAGATACATTTCATACATTAGCATGAAAAATTATAATGTATAATTTTTATTTTCTTATTTCCTCATACAAACTGCACAGATATTAATCACCGTTCCCTAGCTTACAACAATGCAAGAAAGTCACATAATTGAATATTTGAAAAAAGAATGCAAATGACTGAAGTTCAGCAAAGTTTAACTTCTGTTCAAGAACGAAAACTAATGTTAAAATTAGTAATAAAATATTTTACAAAATTGCAAAAATTCAAGAAATATTTAAACCATAATTATATCGGCATCCAATGAGAGAAACAGATATTTAAACAAACATTTTTTTAAACTTCTAAAGGGCATGAAAAATTTTGTTGCAATAATTTTTTGATAGTTATTTGGGTAGAAGCATCAAAATATTTGATTTTTGATTAATTAAAAATTAAAAAAATTGCTCTGAGCTGCACATTTCTATTTTTCAAAATATAGCTATGTCAAATATATTAAATATATCAATTGATGTATCCTATGGAGTATCAACATATATGCTGGTACAAATACATTCTCATTTACTATTAGTAGAGATTAAAATATAGTTACATGTTCACTAAAGGAATCTCACAAATTCTAGATGCGGAAGCGTAAAATTAAAAGGATACTAGGAACTCTAAAGATGAGGTGTCAACTCTTAAGTATTATTCATATCGAGGTTGGCTCCTTATTTCTTGAGATTAGATAGAACTAACTCTCAAATGCATATTTTGGGTAGTATCAATGGGTTAACATTCGGAAAACCTACAGCCAGTTCGTTTACATACAAAAGAATAATTTCCATGCTACCGTCAAATAACTTGGATTCCATAATACCATTGAAATCAGTAATATTAGAATTGTCTTATTTTATTTATCTTAAGGGTGCTCTATTCTCGTGTATGAACTTTTATAATACATACAGATTCCATCATATTTTGGGTCAGTAAATATCTGTTGAATGTAAATCTATCGTCTTACTTTTGAGGTGTAGCAGTATCAATTTTTTTCATTTGTATATTAAACTATACGTATCAAAGATAATCCTTTTTCTTTAGTTTTCAACAATAGAAGAAACTGATACGATTAAATATTTCATGAAATAATAAAATCAGTTTGAATTTCAGGGCAACAATGTAATCTTTTATAAATTAAGCAAAACATTTTTTTTAAAAAGCCAAAAACTAAAGTTTTAAAAATTTGCAAATCTTTTAAATTAGCGATATTAATTTTCTCATTGTTTAAAATTTATTTTTCGTTAAATCATATTTTCAGAATTTATAAGAAAAAAATGAAATTTTTTGTTTTTTATTAATTTTCTTAAAAGGTTGCACCGAAATGCATATTTCTATTTTCTAAAATATATGTGCTAAATGTTATAACTGAAGGACAAACGAACTGATCTGTAGAGAGTTAACATATATACATAGAGAGTTAACATATGTACATAGAGTTAACATATATACATAGAGTTAACATATATACATAGAGTTAACATATATACATAGAGAGTTAACATATATACATAGAGTTAACATATATACATAGAGTTAACATATATACATAGAGAGTTAACATATATACATAGAGAGTTAACATATATCTTTATTTTAAATTAGCCGATGTTGGCGATCAATCAGTTCTCCAATCTTAATGCTTTTTTAAATTGTAATAATAAAATATTTTATCTAAATCCTATTTTAATAGCTTCTTCATGAAAATATTTTAAAGTTTCAAATTTTGATAGACATATAACTCACTCATAAAATTATAAAGGTCTTCAGCTATAAATTAATATGAACCTCTCAAATTTTCTGTTGGCTCCCGTGGAATTCCTGCTTTAAATTTAAGTGGAAATGATTAATCTGTTATTCATATAAGAACATTTGTTATTGAAACAAAGCATTTTTTAAATACGAGTACTGAAAACAAAGTCGCTGAGCATTTAAATCTTGTGGGCACTAGAGAATATCTTTCTGAGTTTATGTAATTTCTCAAAAGGGTTTCAATAAAATTTTCTCAGATTCATTATGGACATATAGATTAATTAAGAATGATTAGTTTTAAATGCATCACACACTAAGAAAATAAAAAGAATCTTTTAATATAATCATTTGAGAACATGTTAGCCTTCAAAATCAAGTCTGTATCCGTTGAAAAAACTCATCAACAATCAGAACACAATGCGCATGCGTGAATTTTCTGCGACAATTGGGAGAACGCAACTTAGATGAGAATTTTTTAATTTTCTTTATTCTGTTTTATTTTAATTCAAAAGTATTTCAGAATGAATCTGAAAGATCGATTAATTAACAATACTTAATTTTAAATGCAGCAAGCACTAAGAAAATAAACAGAGAAATAATCGGCAGAAAATATGTTAAGACTTAACCTCTTTAGCGTGGGGAAAAAACTGAAAACTTACTCATTTGGCGTGGGGGAGCCGAAAAGATTTTTTTGCTGAGAAAGTTTTTAACTAATAATAAAAATTCTAAAAAAGGGATCCCAGATGCACATTCCCGACCTACAAATTATGCATGTGCTAAATTCGGTAGTTGTAAGTCAAACGGTCTGGCTTGTAGAGAGCCAACACACACACACACATTGAACTTTATTATACACTGCACAAAAAAGTAGAATGACATTGTATTTTTTAAATAAGGATTTTTAATTTTTAATGCATTAATTTTTATAAGAATTATTTCTTAGATCATTCACAGAAAAAAATATTAGTATCATTGCAATGATCCTCAAAAAAGTAGAAGGACGGTTATAAAAAAACAAAATATAAGCGATTTTAATAAAGAACACTCTTTTTATTAGCTTTTATGACTTTGCATATTCTATTTGGAAGTGAATCTTGCAAAGATTAGATTTCTGTTTGACAAAAAATATCGCATTAAGTATTTAATGCCACGCTAAGCTCAGAGAGAGATTCAAACTGCTTCCTACCAGTATATATTTGAAGAATAAGCATTGCCCAGGCATTTTCTACTATATTTAAATAGAGGATTTTAGCTGACCATGATAAAATCTGCACAATTTTTACACCGACTCCAATTTTAACTCCATTGGCGGTATGAATTGATTCTCCTTTTTTTTTTCATCATCTCCAATGTTCTCCTCTTAATTAGGAGAAATAAGGAAGAAACTCAGAATTCAGAACTATAATGTAGTCTGTATGTTTCTGCCTACCATTGAGAAAGACTAAACTTGTTCTTTCTCTATAACCAACTGCTAACTAGACCATCAAAACCATCAAACTTCCTCTTCCGATTTGTCTTGTTGAATAGTATTGTTCTGCTTTCTTCAGACAGTGCCAGAAGTATTGATAACCGTCTGGACCATCTAGCTAAACTTTTTTTCTTCTGAATATATGACAAAAGTCCATTTTGTGGTTCATGGCATATGTTGCTTAACCCAAGAGAAATGATTAATAATATGAGGGTTTTTTTTTTTCCTTTTCTGATTATGCCTCCGTTTAGTTTTTTTTAAAAATCGTTTGGACTTTCGAATGCAGTTGTTTACCTTTTGTTAGGGCACATGAATAAGACCTACTTGATTTCAGGCCTTTGCAACACTTCCACTACTATTTTTAATCTCATAAGCAAGCTTTCTTTCATCACGAAATGTTAAACATTTGAGGTCTTCAGTCTTCTTTTTTATTCCGATTCAGTTTAAATTGTTATAAAAGTTAGAAATTGTAATGGGACTGACGTGCAGTATATGAGGAATCTCTCTAATACCTTTACCTTCATTTTTATATGCAACTTTTGAAACACTTTTAAGGGTATACTTCTAAGCATTCTAAAATGAGAGCATCAGTGAAAATTTTAAAGATATATATATTTTTTTGAGGAAAATCAGTTTAAAAAAAGTATATATTTATTCTTCTATTCATGCACAATCCGCCAAATAAGAATATATGGTAGGTGTCCTATTTTTTTTACTCTGTTAATCCTATATACTCATTTTTGTAATTATATATAACATTTTACATGAAAATAAATAAAACATTGTTAAATAAATCTTATATAAGAGCCTGTTAACCCGGAAAAATATTTAAAAAATTTAGAAAAAAAATTAATATCCTACTTTTTTTAAGCAGTGTAATTACAAATATAAAAATTATAGAAAAATGTTGGACAAAGTCAGTTATGAGTTAATCCTTTTAATATAATAAATTTCCTGATAAAAATTTAAGAAACTTCATTAAAGCACTGCATTTTAGAATAAATAAACAGAAAATATTAAAAAACTAATTTTATACTATAGTTTTCCAAAGGTCTGTTTCATCTCCTCGAAACATTCTCGTATACTAACAAATAAAAAAATAATAAATTTTGTAAATTTCTCCTCTATTAGGTATGAGTTTTTAGGGTAAGTTTTTTCATATTTAAAGGAAATAAAACCGTCTGCTTTAAATACCCCTTTATAGATAGATTGTAACCAAAATGGTAACAGATGGTGTGAAAAAATTGACCAGATTGTAAAAAAAGTTTGGCTTGGAGAAAAACGAAAAGTGAACATTCCCCAAAATCCTAAATTCGAAATTTCTGAAGATGACTCAAAGCAAAATGTATTTTTCAGCCTCAGGGAAATCTGAAAAGTGGAAAGTCGTCAAAATCCCGAATTCGAATTCTTGAGGATGGTAATACTTTCTTTTTATATTATTCAGAATATAAACTTTTGTAACTGATGGATTAAACTAAGCAATTGAACAGGTTTAATTTCATTAAAAATCAAAATGTGGTGTTACAATCAACGCTAAAAATTAATTGAAAAATTAAAATCGTAAATAATTTTTACAGATTTAAAAATGGCATTATGAAAGTGATTTTTTTAAAAAAAGGGCTTTTTTGGATTGATGATTTTTGGAAAATAACATTATTAAAGATATGATTTTGGGATAAATTGCATTATTAAAATAATGATTTGGAAAAAAGGCATTAATAAAAAGTGACGATTTTACGAGCATGACATTACTAAAATCATAATTTTAGGAAAAGGGAATTATTAAAGTGACGATGAATGAAAAAGGGCATTATTGAAATGATAGTTTTAGAAAAATGGCATTATTAAAGTAATGATTTTGTAAAAATGACATTATTAAAGTGATAATTTTAGGAACATGGCATTATTATAGTGACTATTTTAAAAAAATATCATTATTAAAGTGATGACGCTGGAAAAATAGCACTATTGAAATGATTAGACGCAAGCATAGTTTTCGGGAAATAATATGTTCCAAAATTAACATTAAAAAAAATCCCGAAAATTTTGGCTAACTTGTAATAGATGGAAATTTTAATTAAAATTTTGATAAACACTCCTATTCTCACTTTCCGAAACATATCTATGTCAAAGTTGGCAACTTTAGTTTCAACTCACTGTCCTCTGAAACGCCAAAATAACAAACCCATGAATCATAGGAACATACACTGAAATGACAAAAGTCATGGGATAGCAATATGCAAATAAACAGATAGCAGTAGTATCGCAGCGAAAAAGTATAAATGCGCAGTTCATTTTCCAGAGCTTTCATTTGTGTTCAAGTTATTCATGTGATTTTCGTGATTTATGGCGGCACGACGAGAATTAAGAGACTTTGAACGTGGAATGTTAGTTGGAGCTAGACGCATGGGTCATTCCATTGCGGATATCAATAGTGAATTCAACATTCCGAGATCCACAGTATCAAGAGTGTGCCGAGAGTATGAAATTTCAGGCATCCCATCCCATCATGGACATCGCAGTGGGCGACCACCTGCACTTAACGACCGAGACCGCCGACATCTGTGTAGAATGGTCAATGTTAATAGACACGCAACACTTCGTCAAATAACTGCAGGAATCAATGTGGGACGTACGAGGGACGTGTCCGATAGGACTGTGCGGCGAAATTTGTCTTCCTTGGGCTATGACAGCAGAAGACCGACTCGAGTGCCTTTACTGATAGCACGACATCGCCTGCAGCGACTCTCCTGGGCTCGTGAGCATATCGACTGGTCCCTAGACCAGTGGAAAACCGTGGCGTGGTCAGATGAGTCACGATTTCAGTTGTTACGAGCTGATGGTAGAGTTCGAGTGTGGCACAGACCCCACGAAGCCATGGAGCCAAACTGTCAGCAAGGCACTGTTCAAGCTGGTGGTGGCTGCATAATGGTGTGGGCTGTTTTTACATGGCATGGACTCGGTCCTCTGGTGCAACTGAACTGATCATTGACTGGAAATGGTTATGTTCAGCTGCTTGCAGATCACTTGCAGCCATTCATGGACTTCACGTACCCACACAACGATGAGATTTTTATGAATGACAATGCGCCATGTCACCGGGCCAGAACTGTTCGCGATTGGTTTGTAGAACATTCCGGACAATTCCAGTGCATGATCTGGCCACCTAGATCGTCCGATATGAATCCCATCGAGCATTTATGGGACAGCATCGAAAGGTCCGTTCGTGCTCAAACTCCTGCACCGTCCACACTTTCACAATTATGGACGTCTATACAGACAGCATGGCTCAATATTCCTGCAGAGGACTTCCAACGACTTGTAGACTCCATGACACGTCGAGTTGTTGCACTTCGCCGGGCAAAAGGAGGACCGACACGATATTAACAGTCATCCCATGACTTTTGTCACTTCAGTGTATTTCTGTTTATTACTAGTAGAAATGATCACCATTTCATTGAAAATACCGTTGCACAGGCATCGAAAACTGTTTCATTCTTCCTAGCGTTATAACAAATGAAGTTTGTATTTTAAAATATTAAGTTTTGAGCTTTTTAATGAAAATTTTTACGAAAATTTAACTCAGATTTTAGAATCAGAAATTAGACGAATTTAGACGAAAGCAGATAGAAATATTTAACAAAAATTGAAATTTAAATCTTTTTCTTTGATACAAAATTCTGTTTTCATCAATACAATGTTAAGCAGTATCGATTTCCCAAATTTCGACTTTTAATTGTTTGAAAAAGCAAGACACGACAACGTAGATAATTAAGCAATCAATCAGTCGAAGAAGATTAGAGCTTGTTTGAATCATGAACGGTTAACCATAAAAAAAGCACCATCTGTTGGTAATTGCTTTTTGGATTATCTATCAATTTTTGTCAGCCACTTTGAGGGAAGCTACGTATGTATTCAGAAAATCATAATTTATTAAAATTTTTGATGGCAGATAATTGAATAATCAAACTAAAAAGTCTTTTAGGGCTTCGACTAAAATTAGAAACCTCAAATAAATTGATTAAAAATATTACAGAAGCTTCATATTTTGAATCAATCAATTTGGATATCATTGGATAAAAGTGTTATGCTGAGAAGATGCATTAAATAGTAAGAATTAATATATTATTTTATAATTAATCTAATTTAAATGGATTAAAGTCCCCATTTGAAGGAACCTATAATAAGACTACTATTTAAATTAACTTTCATTCAAGATAACTACTATTTACTGTTTAGACTACTTAAACAGAAATGGCTTTCAGATCAATTAAGAAGGTCGATTAAAAAATACATGTTTCATATATTTTTTCCATAAAAATAAATGTGTAAAAAATGTATGAAATATGAATGAAAATGCTTGCATTGTATTAAATCTTAATCAAATTTATTTGTCTTGTTCTTAATATATGTTTCATTAAATTTATTTAGTTATTGGAATATTTATAAAACTAGGCATTTTCTCCAATAGCATTGCATACATTGCAGGGTAGTCTGGATTTAACACAAACACACTCTCATTTATCTCTACTCATAATAAAGATAAATGTGTGTGTGTTTGCTCTAAATTTGCCAGACCAGGACTGATTTGGATTGTGGAATTTAAAGACGCAAGAACCAGAGCTGACTATACTGCGTCAGTAAAAAAAAACATGTCTTAATGTAAAAATCTGTAAAATAAGAAGCTTATTAAAAATTACTTGGAAATTTCTCTTAAAATTAAAAATGAGATGTAAAAATGAATGAAACATTAAATAAAATTACATAAACCTATTGCTTTTTAAAATTTAAAAAGATTTTAGCAAGGACGAGCATTTGCATTTTCACAGTTGAAACAATAAAAAAATCGATTTTCATTCAATTAAAGGGTGAAAAACTGTTAAAATCATTTGGCATCTGGAGGAAAAAGGAGCTGAATAGCCTAATAAAAGACGTTTGCGCGTTAAACGAGTGTGACTAATGCGGAGTCTAGTCAATTTGACTTCGAGCACTCTCACTTTAAGAGCAGTTCATAATGTATTTATGGGTATGATAAAATGTAATTTGTTACTGTTTTGTTGATCCGCGATTCCAACCCTATAGAATGAATAAGACGTGTAAACGATTTCTTCGCATCGTAGATGGGTATGTCAAGCTGCATAAACCAAGACCAGACCATTTGACCTAAAACTTATAGTTTGATCCAAATATACTTTCCAGGATGAATATCTGTACAGTGATGCATTGCCTTTGAAATAATTTTAATTAATTATGAAATAAGCTAGGTTTTGAAGTTTTATCCTAATAACTTCCTAATATATTCCCGTAACAGAATAACTGTTCACTTTTTATAATCCAAGAAATTATTTTTTCCAGGATGCTAAATTAGCTGCTGTAAGATTTAAATTGCAACATATTTTTAAGTATATTTCACTACATGATGTAAGTTGTTGTGAATGAAACTGAAATCGTTTTTCATTGCTTCATCGAAAATTTGATTGCTAAAAAAATATATATTTATCATGCCCTAATGATAAAAAAGGCAGTTATAATAACTGTAAAAATAGGAATTGGATAAATTAAATACAAAAATTTTTTATGTCTGAGATCAGATCTATTTTAAGCAGCCTTAAGTTCACAATGAATAGAGCAGGTATAAAATAATTAAATTAATACAACTTCAATTTGTATCACGAATGGGAACTTATAAAGAATTTTCTTGAAAGAAAAAAGAAAGAGTTTTGCAAAAGAGGTTTAATCGAAAGTAAACACATTAAACAGTCATAATGAAAAACTTGTTTAATAAAGGTGGCTGATAAAATTATAAATATATTTGTAAAACCCGTTTTAACAGATGCGTGGCTAAGAAAATATCACTTTTGAATAATTGAAACTACGATATATTCCATCCTGGGATTCATAATTTATGTACAAATGAAAAACAGCAGTTAGCAATACGTCAACCTACAACGCAACATAAAAACAGAAAAGTAAAAAGATGTGAATGAGGCAAAGTTTTTCCTCTGTGATTTTATAAAGAGATTTTTATAGAAGTTTCATTGAATGAGGGAAACATTAAGGATTTTTATCTCTTTACTCAGAGTGAGAGAAAATCATGAGACGGTAGTTTTATAGAGCGCATGAAGCATTAATTAAATAAAAAAAGTAGTCAGAATATGTTGTTCAAATTAAGGGAAAAAAATTAAGAAATTAATTTGTACTTAAAGTAAGATATTTAACATATATATAATGCTAGATAATGGAAAATGATAGCAAATATTGAGATTTATTACAGACTACTGTTAATTGAGTGAATGAGCTACTTAAAACATTATTTCAAATCTTGGGTGAAATCAACCAAATTTTATCCATCTAGCTCTAAATGTTTTGCATCTATCAAATTAATTACAGTAAGAGCAGTCAGATAGACAGGGAGTCAGACTTTCACTGAATACATTTCTTAGAAAATTTAATAAAAATCTGCAACTTTTGTTTTTATATATCAAATTTCATAATTTTACCTCAAAATGTTTTTAGCTATCTATGTAAGACAGATAGATGTAACGCCAAGAATATTCTTTTCGAATTAAGGTAGGATTAAAACGAGTTAATTCTTCAGAATATAGATTTTGAATTTTTTAATCTAATACTATAATACGAGGAATGGTTGCCAAGTCGAAAATCGCCCCAGAATTAATAAACTCCGGTAAACTTGGGGGCCTGGGGTTTTTGGCCACGAGGAATCGATTGGCGCCAGTTTTGAAGCGCTACGGTCGAGCAGTTCGGAGTTACAGATAGGATATTTTCAAACTTTATTAGTTCGCCATAATGGCTAATAGGTTTCAAGCGGTAAGTGCTGCCATCTATAGCCAATATGGCGAACTAATAAAGTTTTATGTTTATGCTGTTATAGGTTTATAATATGTTTCTTATGTATGTATATATGTTTGGTTTTTCTAAATAAATTTGTCAAAAATATTGAACTTCAACACACTTCAATCTTTACCTTTACTTTACCTTTGTATAGAATAGTTCCCTTTCCAAACTCTAACTTTGTTTAGAATAGTTTACAATGATGCACTTTAACCGGTTATCTTTTCACCAATGGTTTCACAAATTTTCTTATGGCATGTATTGTTTTGATAAATCACAATTGAAAATTTAAATCTTCGAGTTAACTTCGATACCTGTTTTCTCCGAGCGGAGCTCGGTCCCCCGCTGGTGCTTATAATACTACCTCTGTTCCTCATCTATATAAATAAAAATGAATGCTTGTTTGTATATCTCTTATACGCGGCCGCATCGGTCATCCGATTGCGATGAAACTTTGAATATTTATTACTTGCACTTACGGCATGGTTGTAGGCATAGTAAAATAATGTAATCGATATTAATAAAAATGAATGTTTGTCTGTATGTCTCTATTGAGCTGCCATACCGCTCAACCGACTCTATCCAGTTCTATGCTGGATGTTCACGATTCGGACAGTCAAGAAATTTATTTGTTTGTTTCTGCTGAAGATGGATAAAAATATTGCCTATCCTAAAGCGCTTGAATCTTAAAATTAAAAAAAAAGAAAAAACATTATTTACACTTCTCTTTTCTATATCATTCAATTTCAATGATTGAAATCATTTCCGATACAAAAATAAATATTATTATTTCAATCAATCCTAATTAATCTAGACGGTTATTTTAAATTTCAAAACGAATTTTCCAAAATTATTTCTTCTGCGGAAGCAACGCGCTGGGTACCAGCAAGTATACATATAACAAAAGAAAAAGAAAAACAAACAAATCTGGTGATTATCCAAATTAGAAATTTGTCTAATAAGTGACCATAAAACACAGCACTACCAGCGATTTAAATGTTTTACCAATTTTCGATTTTTAATCCATCAAAATCAAAAATATCTAGCCCAAATATCCCATTTAAAGCAAATGGTACTTTGCTCAAACAAACAAGAACTGGCGACATGTAACTCAAAGCAAAACAAAACATAATGGTTTTGCATTTGTATGGAAGAAAATTGCACAGTTGTTATAGATAACATGGTTCCATTTCTTCGGGAGGAAAAATCCTTCTTTTTATAATCCAATGAAGTAATTTATTTGCAAATGGAAAAAGGAGGTTTAAGCTAACTATTTTACTTCCGTTTCTTTTGTGGAAGTATCTTATTTCAGGTTCGGACGGAGGGCTTTTCTTAAAAAGAGTTGTAAGTGCGACGGGAGGGAATCGGTCGCCGAATAAAAGAAGGTGCTTTCAAAAGTAGCAGGTTTGAAGTATAGCAAATGGCTTTTCTAT
>JAPMOQ010000260.1:147951-166834 GCA_026543055.1 Argiope trifasciata | reverse complement strand
TACCGAGTTTTATTCCAAATATTGACTCTCTCTCACGGTTGCAAATAATGTTAAAAATACAGCTTTATGCTTTAAATCTTTATCGCACTGGGATTTTATTACATTGTGTAATAACAATAAAGTTTTAAAGTAAGTAGCATAGGTTATAAGCATAAAGTATTTTTTCGTTTATAAATATCTTTTATTCCTTTTAACAGTAAGCTTTATTAATTAGTGATATATACACAAACAGACAATAATTTCATCTTTTATTATATCATAATTTTTAAAATATCTTAAAAATTATTTTTTTTTTATCCACAAGAACTAAGACTTCACTTTAGTGCCCTAGTTTATTGGGATCTTATTTTCCCACGATGGCATTTATATATATATATATATATATATATATATATATAAACTTCTCCACAGTTTTTCCTTCTTTCTCCTTTCACAGTTTCTCCTTATAAGTAAATTACGTATGGAAACTTTTTTTTAAAACATTTTATTTATTTATTATTTTAAACATTGAAAAAATATCAAAATGCACGTAATTCTATACTACATGTCATAATTCAGAATGTTGAGATGAATTAGCTCAAAATCATTTTAATCATTTGAAGACATTAAAGTTGCTTAATTTTATTTTGGAATATTGAAATTAGTGTTATATTCTTACATTATATTAAAGTACATATGCACACTAATGAAAAAACTACTTAAAAACACTACTTAAAAACGAAATTAAGTATAATAACACCATAGGAATTTATATACTTTATAAAAATTTCACAAGGTAAATCCCAAAAAACTAGTCTATTAAAAGTACACATAAATGGTCCTGAAAATACTTTTCACGTACATCCCCCCCCCCCCAAAAAAAAGAATGTCATAGGAATGATATATATATTCTAGGTGATAATAAACTGATTTTATGTTTTAAAACTTAATCATCAACTAATCATTGGCCAAAATTAAAAATTAATTAAATACCAAAACGAAATTAAGTTAAATTTCGTTTCCTAATGCTCCATTTCGTATATATTTCTGCTCGTGACTTTAATGGTTGGAACCAGTGGCATTAATGGTCTTTTTAAAAAGTTTTTCAAAAATAAATTTGATTAGAAAATGCATTCAGGTTTGTAATGACGGAATATTTGAATCAATTTTTGGCATACTTCTTGATTGGTTATGATTCTGTAATTTTTTGCAAGTAACGTATCCGATACTTGTAAAATTCAACATATAAATGATTTCATAACGTAATTAAATTTGGATTCTGTTTTAAATGAGCTATTTAGAATGAGAGAAAACAACTACAATTTTTTTTAAAAAAATTTATGGAAATAATTTAAGATTTGCTAATGGAGAAAAAAATGAATTTGAGGTTTCAAGATTCCTAAGCTAGATTTCGAAAGAAATATAGATTAGCCCAATCTGGTGTATGTAAAGGCCAATACTATAAAGTAATTAGATTTCAGAAATTTCATTCTGATATACTCATAAAATTTATCGTAAAATTAAATGTGCTTGTTGCAGAACGAATAATTATGGAATTAAATATGAAAAATTGAATGATCTAATTTAAAAAGCTTTAAAAAGCAAAAATTGAGTTAAAAAGAAAAACATTTAAAAATTAAAAGCAAGAAGAAATACTGAAGTTAAAATAATTAATTTTATAGCAATTGTTCTTGAAAAGGATGAGTTTTAAATAATTTTTTTCAAATGTTAAGTTTTTTAAAAGGGAACTGAAATGAACTTTTTTTTTTTCCACGGGGTGTGTTTCTACGAGGTTGTAAATCCAAAAATGACTGTAAAGGAAAAGAAATAAATATATCTTTAAAGTGTTTTTACCTTCACGAGAAAGCCTATAAATATAATTACGACTTAATAGGAAGAAGACTCTTAACTGACTATTGTTATTTTTTTTTTCACGTGCTAACTAACAATAAAATCGGGTGACATTCTTTTTCACAAGGTTTTTATGAATTTGTTTTGTTTCATGTTTACAAAAACATATAAATTTTCCCTTGTTTATAGAGAGGTATCTCATAATTTATTCGATTCCTGATGCGAGAAAATTTTGATGTTTATATGTTTTTCAATCCCATATGGCAATACACTATTTCAATTTATCAAAATTTAATTGTAAGTCAATTCCCTAGTTTAACTAAAATTTGGTTTCTTATCATTGGCTCCATCTGTATTTGAATTTAAAACACTATTACTCAAGATCTTTATAGTCACGAATTTTAAACTAAAACCTAAAAATAATGGCAAAAAGAAAAAAAATCTATTTTTTAATTCATTAATAACGTGTTTATAAAAGCTATTTTTCAATTTCCCTTATTTTGGGTTAAAATATTTCTTATATTAATAATTAAATATTTTCTAACATTCTTCTGTCAGATAGTGTAAAGTTTATTATGTTGGCTGTTCAGTTAATATTTCTCTTAAAAATTTGTACTTATTTATTTAAAAAAACAGTTGAAAACATAATCCTAGAAAAATCCCAACAATTGAAGTAGTAATTAAAAAATAATTTTATTCATATATGAACCAGTTCAAGAAAAGTTTTCAGTTCTCATCAAATTTTGAAATCCAAAACCATCTTTGACGAATTATTGGCGCCTGTTCACGAGATAAATATATTCTAATTAGATACGCCATAGTGATCATTATTTGTTTATGTATGGGTATTTAACTATTACCTGATCGTTTATAAGTAATTTGATTCATTTCCATTAAGTAAATATTAGATTTGTCCAGTAAGAAAGCAACTTTTTTCCTCCCAAATCAAATACCACTCTTAAATAATTATTCTTAGATAAATTCTTCTTTTCCCGCCGCTCAAACCGCCAAAAGACAGAACTCGTCCGGAATATCGTTTAATATGCACGCGAAATGAGCTATCGCACTTTGGTACTGTCGTTAGTGCTGGAAGCTGTATTTTTTGGCAGACTGCCAACGAAACGGCCACACGCTAATCTACGCGGGACAAAGGCTTGGAATGATAAAAATTGCATCGGAATGACGCAAGGGGTGTTATTAAAAATGAAGTTCGGGGAGTTAATGTTTGGCGAAAGATTTATTCATTTTGCGTTGGAAGAAGGCGATGGATTCTTTGTGCATACATGTTGCCCATAATTCGTTTAAGGGTTGTTTGTAATCATTACCAGATGGCAAAAGACTTGCCCGAATGCTTGGAGTTCTTTTTTTATTGTTACTATTCTTTCTAAACTGTTTGAACCGTTTTCTTTTTTTGTGTGTACGTTTCTCATTGCTAACGAAAATATTTCCCTAACTGCTCCTTCCTTTTTCAGCTTTCTGAGAGAACATTTATTAAATGTTTGTCGTGACACGTTTAAAAGAGTTCGTTTTTCTTTTGGTGGATGTGTGTTTTATACTTTTTTTAAAAAATATAGAAATTATTTGTTTTCGAAAAATTTCGAAAACGAAAAAATCGTTTTCAGCAAGTTTGTAAGTAAATAATAGCTTAAAATTCTACAAAAAAGCTTTAAAAGAATGAAAAATGAATTATTTACGAAAGGAATATAATATTGTGTCCTCTTTTTTATTAGAGCGCAAAGATTTTTAATTTTTTGTTGTAATTTATTGTAAAAATTCAAAAATGTTTTGGCGAAAAGGCAAAAATGCAAAAAAATTTACATTTCCAACAATGAATAACAAAAATAATCTGATAATGTAACTTCATGCATTAATGTTTCATTTATTATTTTTATCATAACTTTCAAAACAGATATTTAGCTAGATCTGCACAATATCTTAAGGCTTACACATAATTGACATACAATAAAAAATATATTCAGTATCCTTTATTATTTGTTATGCTTTCTTTAGTAAATTTTGAAAACTTTTAACTAAATAGGAATCGAGCATAATCTAATTCACGTTTTCTTAAACAAATAAGAGTGAAATTAAGCTTCAAAAACACATATGAAAATAATATAAACTATTTTAGTATTAGTATTATTAGTACTATATTAGTATTTTAATAGCTATTAAAAACGGACAAAATTTCCAATTTCTTTTATACTATATTAACTGACATATTATAGAAAATAGAATATTTTTAATCGTTGGCTCAAATTTGTATCATATGTTAAATTGTAATATGTAAGGAATTTTGCAGTACTTGGCCGAGAAGAAGAAGCTTCTGAACATTTAAAAACTTCGTTTTAAGGCATAATTTATGTGCAAGAATAAATGGTAAGAAATACGTTAATTTATATCGCTACATCATAGCAAAAAAGTCCGAATTTTCCCTTCAAATGTTTTTACTATACCATTCTGATAGGAATTTCTTTGACTCTTGTAACCTTAGAAAAAGAAAATGTACACATTTTTATAAAAATATGATAAACATTAAGGTTTTTTTATCCCTGCACACGGAGTGTGAGAATCTGCTGAATTAGAGGTTTTACAGAGCGCGTTTTGAATTAAATAAAAATAATTTGGGTCAGGAAATAAAATAACTTGCATATTATATATGTGTGTAAAGATATTTTAATCTCTAACTTAAATCCAAATTAATTTCTTAAGTTTTATCTTAATTTAGTTCATTGTAACTTCATTCTAAAAATATTCTCTTATTTCCTGATCCGATTCCACGTTATCTATTTAATTCAAGAATGCTTAATAAAAATTTTTAGTCTGCAAATCCCTCGCTGTGAGTGATTTGATAAACGTTTCTGACCTAAACAAATAGTTTTCTAAAAAGATCCCTGTTTCCCTTCCATCTTTCGGTAGGTGCGCCAAAATCCTTATTAGAATCTTTATAATATATTAGCACTGTAAACATTATTTTCCCTATGAAACCATGGTATGAAAAACATAGGGAAATTTAATGTCTACCTTTTCCGTCAGGTCTGCTTGTATATATGCCTTCCGCCCGGAGGAAGAATAGAGCGAACTTTTAAAATGTCTTTTTCAATGTCTTCGAACCAGCCATCTAATTCCCAAGTTTTAAATCTGCATTATATATATATATATATATAATATTAATGTTGTATTTTTATTTTTTTGGTATTATAAACATTTTAAATTATTTTATATATTTCCTGGCAGAATACTTTTTTCTATAAAAGTATAAATTGATAGTTTTTACAAAAACAATTCATCTATTCATAATTGTTTCTGTAACTAAGACTTCGTGTATTACTAAAGAGAGAGTTTTCGATGAAAAGTTACGATATTTTAGATTAAAACCAAAAATTGTAATTTTAACTAAGTAAAGCATGCAAAATTTTTAACGTTATAGAAATATTTGTTCAAAATTTATAGAAAACTGTCAAATTTAAATTTTTAGATTTAAAGACCTGTTTATTGATTTATCTCTAAAATATCAAAATCCAGAAATATAATTCTGATCAAAACTTATCTGTTTTCAGAGCATAAGATTAATATGATAAAATTATTTTGAAAATTAAAAAAAAATAATAGCTTAAATGCCAACAAAAAATATTTTTTTAATCTTCATTATACCTTTCATTGCTTATCTAAGCAAATGCACAAACAGTTAAAATAAAGAATAAAATCCTAAATCTGCAATTAGGAAGGGCAAAATATTTAATTAGAAATTCAAGATTATATTGCCAAATTTATATGCTGGTTCTTTTATTTATTTCGATTCTAATTTATTTTAAAAAATCGTAATAGGCATCTCAAATTTTTTAAAATTATAAACAATTAATTATGGTTTAATAAGTAATTTTCGCTAAACACTCTTACGTAAATTTAAAACGAGTATGCCTTTCTTCTTCGCACATACTGCCATTTTCCCCTGAAGGATTGTTTCAAATCATTATTAGTTGTAAAACTCTTTCTCTAATTACTACTTTTTTTTTTTATCTCCGATAACAATTTTCACATCTGTCTTGCACGTTACTAGTGAAATATTTTATCTTATTCCTTTTAAATGCTTTTCAGAGAAATATTTATTAAATGTAGTAAATATTTAGCATGACTTTAAAAGCTTTTTTGTGTGAGTGTTTCTTTTGAAAAAGAAAAAAAATGCTTTGTTTAAAAAAATTAGCGAAGAAATGTGTACAGTTAAGTAAACATTTAATCATTTTAATTGGATGAAAAATGTTACATAAACTTGAGGATTAATTAAAAATTAATTCAATTAGTTTTTTAGTGTAGGTCACGATTGGGGTACATAATATTATGTGAAATTTGCTAGTGAGGTTGAATGCAGAATGAAAAAAAGTTATAATTAAATTTGTTATTTAAGTTAATATTGTATTTAATTTTGTATTTAAGTTGAATTCTTAAATACTGTAAAAAGTTGTATTTAAGCTCTATATTTGCAAAATTCACTTGTTGCTTAAAAACATCTTTATACTCATTATGAATCCTAAAAAAATAAAGATTCACATTTTTACTTCAAATAAAGCAATAAAATAAGCAATTATTACTAGCTGCCATCGGCCGCCAGCCATTTCAACAATAATACTACTATCTTGATTCCATTCAATTAATTAATTCTAGTCGCACATTTTATTTTTGTTAGAAATTATTATGTAATAGAGAAGGGTTTGGTTTATGATAATATTTAAATAAGGCATCCTTCAAAATTGATTGAAGAACATATTGATAAATAGTTTTTGATTAAAAGAAGAAAAGAAAAAAAAAGTGAATCAACAAAAGTTTCATAGTCCTGTCATTGCTCATTCCGTTCTCCAACGTATATATGTTGTGAATTTATAATTGTGTATCAAACGGTGTGGCCTTTGAAACTGTGATATTTTGTTCTCCATTCGTTCTTTTCAATATGTGCATGAATCATTCTAATGGAGACTAGTCCCATTACATTGTAACGCAATTGAAGGCATTACCTCGTGGTTCATCTCTCTCCGAAGTTTCATGGTATTGTAACATTACGCCTTATGTACTACACATATATTAAAGGAATCGTCTTTCCTTAATTTTGTGCTATGGGAATGCAAGTATTCTATTAAGTATTGAATGAATCTATGGGAAGGTAATTCAGGTATGTAATTTGAGGCCAATAACGTGAACGGTTTGGAATAATTTCTGTCCAACAATGTCAACAGTTTGGAATTTCTGTCCAACTATGTCAACGGTTTGGAATTTCATTCCGATAATGTCAAAGCTGGGAATTTCACGGCAACAATATAAACGGTTTTGTATTCATATTTGTAACTTTGTACAGTAGTAACTTCTATTTTGGGGCAAATATATGCTTGTAAGCTATGGTGATAGTTCAATTTTATGATTTAATTATAATTTTGAATCATTAAAAATTGAAAACGCATCACTCCAAAACGACATTCTGATTCTCCGAGGTGTATATGTGGCAAATGTGATAGCTGTAGGTCAAATGGTTGGAATTGCAGAGAGTCAAAGGCACATTCATGTTTATTATTAGTAGAGAATTAAACATTTATTTTTTGTATTACTGAAAAAATTTTGAAACATTTATTTATTGCATTAGTAATAGTTGTAAACATTTATTTATTACATCAGTAGATAGAGTTTTAAACAGTTATTTCTTAAATTAGAAGATATATTTAAATATTTATTACATTGGTGCAGATTTAGACATTTATTAATGTTATAATCGAGAAATTTTTACTAAGCGTATTTCACGCATTTAGCAACTCAAATTCATTTTATTTGCATACATGTTACTATATTTCTCATAATTTTTAGTTGCTATCTCTAGATCTAAAATAATGTTTGCCAAAATTATTTCGATTTTTTTTATTCCAAGATATTTTATCAATTTTAATTTTATTTTATTTGCACATTTTACAAAAAAAAAAAAAAAAAAAAAAAAAAAAAAAAAACATTTACCCCTACTACTACTCCTTTTTCTCGTTTTCGCGGAAATAATTCTTAAATGTTTCTGAGTTTAAATGCATTCTTAATTTTTTTCCCCTTCCTCTTTGTTCATCCTTTAATAATAAGGAATTGTTTGTTTGCTTTCAGAAATATTCTGAGCATTGGATTGCATTTTATGAATGACTGGATAAGAATTTAATAACTTTAATTGGAGCAAAAAAAGCGTGGATTTAAAAGAATAGAAAAGAAAGGATCAAAATAATGTATAAAATTCGAATTTGAGAAACTGTATCGGCATTAAAATTACTTTCACTATTCCATTGTTAATTTCCAAGGGTTTTTTTTGTTACATTAAGTTATTGTATTTCTTTTTCTTCATAAATAGTAAAATTATTCCGAATTCAACATATTATTGTTATGTTTTGTGAGCAATCCATAATTTTTCGTTTATCAATACAGTTCGAGTTCATTTGCAAACAATAGGAAATATACATGTTATATTTCCTATAAATGTTATTTTAAGTATTTAAAGAGAAAGTATTAAAAAGTATCTAGGAAATATTTAGAGATTAAAAGTATTTAAAGACAGTATACATGTTATAAGCAAAATTTAAAATCCAGTATTTTATAGAATACCCAAGCATTATAGGATTTTTTGTTCAATAAATAAATTTATCTGATTTTAAAAAGTTGCTTTGTTTTATAAGTAATTCATAATTTGCTGTATATCCATGAAATTCGATTGCATTTGAGAATAAAGGGAAGCATCAGTTATACTTGGTGCCAGAAAAATTTAAAATCCATTATTCTATTGTATACTCAAGAATTTTATGGGTTTTTTTTTTCTATCCGGTAAGCAAAAAATGTGCCCAGGTATTGTTATAACTATATTGTTATGTTTTATGAGTAATTCATAATCTGTTGTGTATCAGTACAATTTGATTGCATTTGCATATAATAGTATACATCAGTATACATGTTACCAATAGTTAAAATCCAGTATTCTATGGAATACCCAAGCATTTTATGGTGTTTTTATTCGATAAGCAAATTAACTGTCTCGGAAATTAAAACATGATTCTATTTTATGAGCAATTCATAACGGAAATGTTTAAAGTTAGGCATGATATAGAATGACTAGACATTTTATAAAAACCTAAAATTGGAACGGCACCTTATGAAGTGATAAATATTTCTCACATATTTTAAGCATTTTATAGAATGCTAAATGACAAATCGGTAAAGTGTAGAATACACTAAAAAATATGAAAAAAGGATGTTTGAAAAAGTATAAGTCACCTTATTCAAAAAAAAAATTGCCTGTTTCAAAAATGGCCCCTTTTTACAAGGATTTTATTATTAATGGTGGATTAGATTAGCATATGAAGATATACTTATCGAAATGATTTTCCATTTCTGCTACCTTTCTTTGGTTTTCTTTAACAATGTATAATAACATTTTTAAAGAAAACCACTGATGCACACTCAGGCCCAAATCACTGTTAAACAATTCATAACCACAATGGCCATTCTAAAAAAATGATAAATTGGAGATTTTATACAGTTTGTTTCAAAATGAAAATTACTATCGAAAGTAAATCTAATCATTTTTTTGATTACCGAAATCTTTCTTGCAAGTTGAAATCTATAATGGATATTCACCATAAATGTCCAATTGCAATCTATGAGTTTCTACTGTAATATCTTTTGCAAGAAAGAATCAAAGTAGTTTATATGACAAAGATTTCTACATATTTTCTAAGTAAAAAATTTTAAAAAATATTTTTCGGAGGTCACTCTAATTTTTAAAGGATGTTTCCAAACCTTTCAAATAAAACGCTGTAAGTACAATAAAAAAGAAATATTAATTTTTGGCATGGATTTAGAATTTGTATTGAATGTATCGTGTAATTCATGGCGATTGACAGGACTATTAATCCGTGGCATATATTAATAGCATCTACAAATCGAATTTTTTTTTTTAGACGGTGCATTTCTCAACAGACTGACCCGAAAGTTTGGTAAATTACCGCACTTGCATTAAAAAAGTTCTCATATCAGATATGATAAATTTGTCAATTCGTTTTTGAATTAACACATTTATTTAATTTTAAAGGTACAGATCGACAGTCAGTCAACTCATACTTGGATTTGTCCCAACATTAACTAGGTGTCTCCACTACATATGTGAAAGATGTGTGCCAAATTTTATTTATTCAACTATTTTTGTTTTATAGTTATTGTTTTAACTTATATTCGAACAGCTGGACAGAAGAACGTAACAGATTTTATTCAAAATTTGATAGAAATCTGTGCATTTGATGCAAAGAATGTATACCAAATTTCAACCTTTTAGATCAATGCATTTTTGAATCATCTTTGTCATAAATAAACAGACTGACGAATATTTACCAAAAATGTTTTTTGAAATCAGGGACACCTAAAACATAGATTGGTCGAAATCTCGAATTCCAATTTTTTTAAAAGCTATTATACTTTATCTATACTGCATATATCAGTAAGCAAAAGCGGGTGAAATATTTATATAACCAATAGATTAGTAGCATTTCTCAAACCTAAGGATTCTTTATTAATTTTAAACTGCATATAGCTTTTATGAATATCGCTTTATAATTATTCTCATTTGTCTCTTAAAATCAATTAAATGGAAATTCGTTGTTCAATCTTCCACAGAGAAAGATTTTCTAAATTGTGGCCATCTTTCATCCCTTTCTGAAGGAAAAGTTGCACCACGTGCTTCTGACAGTTGCAGAGGCTTCAGGAAATTAGATAATTTAAAAAACATCATAATTTTAATAGAATTCTCTGAAGACATGTTTTTTTAGTTAATTAATGATAACATTAGTTCGAAACACTCTACGCAGTTCTTAGAGAAAATTGGTAATGAATCGGTTGGAATTTAAAACGAGTGTAGTAAAAAAAAAATTAAAAGAAAATCTTGATTCGAAGCAGCTGTACTTCCATCCAAATGAATTTAACTAAAAGATTTATTTGTTGTAATGAAGGAATATTTATAAGTTATTTGAATTTATCTTTTTGAATATTTAAATGTATTGAAATTAAAAAACGAAACAAAAGTTAACTTCCTGATACTGGAATTATTAATACAGATTACAGAAGTGTGTGTAATCTGTATTAAAAATGAATGTAAATAGATGAGTGTGTTGATGAACTAAAGAACGAAACGATTTGATGTGTAGCCACAAATGTTGGGTCGCAAGCCAAACGTGCTCCCCCTGGTGTGGTGTGGAGAGGGTGTACCAGATCAAGTGTCATCCTTGTTAATTCGATCGTGGCTCAAAATTACGAGATCCATCCCAAAATAGTCCTAGTGTTGCTTTACAACGTGACGTTAATGTAACTAAACTAAGCCACAAATGTTGGTTCAAATATTCTTCCGAAGGAGGTTATGTGCAGCTTGGTATGACATTGTTTTTGTTTTTTAAATGCAATTTTAGTAAGTTAAAAATGAAGCTGAATTTTGACATTTTCTTGAGACAACTTTCCAAAAGATGATTGCACAAAAATAGATTTTACAACTTTTCAAATCTTAAAAAATTGACATTTTACTGATACCAATTTAAGACACAAAAATATGTGCAAGTTTTCAACTTTTTTTGCGTAATTACCAATAATTGATTATGTTACGACTCTGAAATTCAAGAATTTTTCATCGTTTCGTCAAATATTTAATCTTGTGATTTTCTTCCGTTGTTGAAAAGTAAAGTTGGGTTTTATTTAATATCCATGCAGTTTATAAGTCGACTTAAAAGCTGAGTTTAAAAGATATGTGAACCAGACATGTATGTTTTTAATAGCACTGTGTTGTTATGTGGCCGATATTTATTAGAAAGGTTCATGTGTTTTCGCAATAAATAGAACACACAACATATATATAGATATAACACGATATTAATGTCATAAAATTTGATTGAATCATAGACATAAGTTACATTTAAAACAATTTGACTGAAATTCAATGTAACCAATATTTCCGATTCAACAGCTAAATGCTAAAGATGATTGTATTTGTATAAGTTATTTTTTTTTCTTTATCTGATATATTTAATGATTTAAAATTCATTGTACATTAAAAAAAACATTTATTGTAGAAAATTTTAATTATAACTACATTTTACGAATATGTTTTTAAAGCGTGATATTTCTGAATTTGAATAAAACACCTATTAGTAGTCCGATATTTCAGAAACGCTCTTTTAATCTTGCTTGGAAAAAGATAGTTTGATATCATTATCCATATTGAATGTTTTCCTTTTTTTCCAGAATATTAAAAAATTGAAAGTCCAAATTTTCTTGTTTCTCTTATAAATCCTTTCTATACGTCATCTTTTTTTTTCATTATATAAACTTTTATATAAATTAATGCTTCTATTTACTGATAATTTGTGAATATATTTGATTATAAATTTCATTAAAACAGTATACTTGTAGTTTATATCGAAAAGGAATGATGAAATGTACAAAGAAATTAAATATTCGCAAATCAAATAATCAATTCTAATATTGTAATTTGAAACAATGTATACTTTTGTCTAGCGAAAAGTTGACCGATTTAATTATGCATTTCATAAAAACAGTATACTTGTATGGAAAACGAATCAGGAAATATTAAAAATAATTAGATATTATAAATATTATAATTAGGGAATTAAATAATTAGATATATAATCATAGTATTGTACCATACTAACACAAAATTGATTATATCCTATAATTACTATTAAAAGAACAAAATATATTGTTTATTTTTTAATTTTGTTTTTAAAAAAAGAATCATATTTCAAAAGAAACTAGTTTCTTTTATCATACCTTTGGTTTATTCCATATTACCAACGTAAATTATTTAAATTACTATAAATAATTTAAGAAAATATCGTTTTTTAATTTTAGATTTAAAATTTGAGATTTTTTTTAAAATTTTTAATTTTCTAATTTTTTAAAGTTTAGGTATTTAAAATTAAAATTGATAAAAAAATTATTGGCTAACTTAAAAAAAATTTTATTTGCCAAATTTTTTAAAAAAAAGCTAAATGTTTAATCTTTAAGAAATATTAATTATTTACTTCTTAAAAATGTTATGTCAAAATTTATTTACAAATTACAGATCATAAAAATTAACAAATATAAAAGGTGAATAACATTATGTATCATTTCAATTATTCAAAAGTGTTTAAAAAAGAAAACTTATTTGTAATTATTTGAATCGAGTATTGTGAGTTTCAATTCACGAAAAATTAATATTTTTTAATCAATTTCCGCTAAATAAATCATTAGGGTAAATTACACGATTAAGACAATCATTAATTAAATTAATTCTTGGACTAATTTCCATTAAATTTCAAATAATAAATTTTTCGAAAGTTTCCTGCACTTAAACAGTAATATTTGCAATATAAAATAAATTTAATTAATCATCAATTTTCGATTAATTTCGGCTAAATCAATCATTTGGGCAATGATTAAATTACACGATTAGTGCAATCATTAAGTAGATTTGTTTATTGGATTTATTTCTATTAAATAGCAAATCGATAAATTTTCCGGAACTTTCTAACACGTTGACAGTGTGATTTGCAATACAAATTGAATTTTGTTATTTAATTTCATTAATAGATGTAACTTCAAGAATTAAAGGTATATCACTGACGCTACGTAACTAATGATTTCTCGTATGACGCTGTAATATTCTGAATTGATCTGATATTCGTTATCACGAATTCCTGAAATAATGTTCATTCCATATCTAGTTAATTGTATTTAATTGATTTTGGGCGCCAAATCACATCGATGCTACTAGTGAATGAAATTATGGCTTGCTGTTATCAGTTTATCGGAGTTTCCGAACTGATGTATTGCGGAAAAGTTTAGTTTTAAGGATTCTAATTTAACCTTTTAGTGTGCTTCTAACACCAGTATGAATAGTCTTAGGCACGTTATAATAAAATGTTAATTTTAAATAGTTGAATGTTGAAATTGAGTTGTGATTTAATAAAATCTTATAAGTTCAGCAATTTTAAACATTTTCTGTTTAAAAGAAATGGAAATAGTTTATCAACCAAGAATGTTTAGTGTCCACAAAACATTCTAGCAGACCCTCTATTAACGATGTTGTTTCAGAGAACAATTTTGCATAGTTTTGACGCATAATAGTGACGAAATATTATGTTTTTGCTTGAATTTAACATTTTTACTGAGTTTATTAAATGATTGTTTTCGAGTTCTTTAATTCCTGTGATTAATAATTCGAAAATCGGATCTGTGTTTTAGACACCTTTGAATAAAATTTGAAACTAAATTTTGACACAGAAATGCACTTAGTCAAAATAGTCAAAAAACACAATAATAAAAAAAAACGTTTCCAAATTTGATATATGAGCATATGTCATTGTATTTTTCATTTATAGCGTTCACATATTTCTGATAATAAATAACGACAGATTAATTTTGGGATTTGTCTGATTTTAGTAGTCTACACTTCAGATGTTAAATCTGTGAGCCAAATTTTATCTATCTGTAGTTAGTAGTTACTGTATTAACCTATACGAACAACCGGACAGATAGACTTCCAAGGAACGGAGTTTTCTCAAAATTTAGAAAAAATCTAGATTTTTCTTTCTAAATACCATGTAATATGTATCATCCGTCTAAACTTCCCGAATTTCCGAATGATCTTTGTCATAGGCAGATAGACGAACGGACAAATAATAATACCAACAAATGCGTTTTTTAATTCAGGGGTCTAAAATGTAGAGATACATCAAAATTATGTTTTAATTGTTGTCAATTAGAGTAGTTCGTCTCTCTATATAATTTTTTGCCAATTACAATAGTTTCTATGAGAAATTAGTAAAATGATCAAAAAATTGACCAAATGCAGTAAAAAATACAGAAAATGAAATTTTCGATACACAAAATAATTTTTTACATTTTAATAGACAACTTTAAAACAATGGGATGATAAAAAAATTTCCTATCGGCCAGCTGGAAGGTAAAGGTAGATTCCTTGACATATAAGTTACTATTTGCCAACGTAAATTATTGGTGTTAGAAACTGCCAAAATTAGAGCATGAAGATCACATTTCAGTCACTATCTAATTTATTACAGTTATCAAAAAATTTAACATGGGAAAAATCGTTATACGCATATATATATATAATTTAGGTGGGTAAAAAACAAAAGGTGATTTCGGGTTTTAAAGATAATAATAGGTGAAGACCTGATGAAATTTTTCATATAGATTTAGGAGATAGATTCTTATAGGTTTTGCAGAGAATTCAGTAATGCGATTTAAATTGTTCTCAGAAAATGGTTGAACATTAAACATGTTTCAGTAACGAATAACTCTTTTTCATGTCCTATTTTGCTTAACAATATCGCATACAACACCAATTAACACTATAGTGAGTTTTGGAACTTTTAGGAGAGGGGGAGCAGGAAAGAAATTATCATGAGCTTCTTTAAACTATTACGAAGTTTGACAATATTCGGTGCAGAAGTTTTTCTTTTGTGACCGTTTCAAAGGGTAACTTTAATTATAACCACACTGATTTTAATAAAAAATAAACTGCTTTGATAAAACAAGTGATATTAAAAAAATTGACACAATTCAGGCCAACAAAGAAAATTTTTATTTTAGTTAATTTTTATTAAATAATTATCAAAAAATTATTAAGTATCAATGGAATTATTGATTTTCCCTAGAATTGAACTGCATTCTTCACCTTCACGTTCATTCTTCCCTTGCATTTTACAAATTGAGCATCTACTTGTTGATTTCAATTTGCATTGCAAACTGCTAAAACTCTATTTAAAGTAATAAAATTAATTACATTTAATTAATGAATTAACATTTGAATAAAAAAAAAACGTACTAACATCAGTTGTTATCCACAACAAGTTTAAAACAGTGTATTTGAACTGGAGTGGATGAATAAAGACTATTTTATTAACGATTGAAAATTTGCACAAGATATCTAAATAAATCTATAAGGCAGAGTGTGAACTAATTGTAGGAGTTGAACAAGTATGATCCTTGCTTTAAGAGCATGTTAATGTAACAGCAAATAATAGAATTAATCTAGATTTTTTTCTGCCTTTTCAGAGCAAAAAAAAGTTCCTTATACCAATAATACCTTGATCTATGATTTGTCTCTAATACCGAACTGCGCAAACAATTCGCACGAGTACCTCCCCCATTCTTCTTCCGCGATATCCCTTCCCCCAGAAGGACTCAGGCTCCTTCTTCCTTCTAATATTCCACTCTACCCTTCCGAGTGAAGGAGCCCGGATAGAAGTGACCAGGCATAAAAAGCGACAATCCGATCGTCTGGGAGCTAATCTGTCTGTCCGGCAACTTGAAATGTAGGTCAGCGATTTCATTAGTCCCGGCCGTCGTGGGGAATACTTGAGTCCGGCAGCAGGGGATGATGGCCGGACACTCCTCCCATTCGTGTGATTAACGACCGGGAAAAGGGGTGTAATAGGATGTGTTAAAATTAGCAACGAAGAGGCGATTGCTTGCTGAATACGGATAGCGACGAGTGGGGATTCAGGAGTTAAGATACTACTGGTGGGGGGTAAATTAACTCTGGTTTTGAGGGTAACTAGAGATGAAAGGGTCATAATTGATTTGATGATTGAGAAGTGAATTAGTTATGATCCATTTTTCACTTTGCCGTATACTTACTATAGAGGAAGCACAGTAATCGTCAAAAAATTCAAATTCAATATTTTCCTGAATTTATATATTTTAAAAATCAATAATTCTTAAAGGTTTCAATCAGATATTTTATGTAGTTTGAGCTTGATAGCTGGCTCTGCAATGTATATATATATAAACCTCAAATTCCGATTGTAAAACATACTTTTTAGAAACTTTACACTTTAAGAGAGTGCTTATAAGAAACTGCTTAATATGTTAAGCCTCTGGCAATTTTTTGTTATGTCACATACAATGTAAACTTCTATCCGGAGAGAAATTGACTGAACTTAAATAAATGGAAAACTGTTTTACAAAAATTAATAATAAATGGTCGGAAATTAAATTGCTTCCGAAACTAGACTTAATTATGAGTTCAAAAAATTTCAAAACGCTTATTAAAAACAAACTTTGAACTAAACTCTACAGATAATTGAAAAATGTCATATTTTTATATTTTCGTCATCAGCAATGGGGAGAAATTTGGTGTGAATTAATTCACATTAAATTTCTCCAAGCAACAATACAAATTTTATGAATTTCTTTAAAATAGTTTACAATTTTTTTGCAATAGAGTTAAGTTATAAAATATATGCTTAAAACGGTCTTTTTTCAAATGAATTAAGAAGAAAATATACACTGGAGTTAAATTGGTATTGTTTAAAACATATATTTTATAAAATTTTAGGATAGTGTAAAACTCTTTTTTCAGTTCCTATTATTAGTTCACAATCTCCATATATATATTTATTCTGTTCAAATTTTCAATCGACACTTGATATTAATACCGAGTTTTTAAAGTATTAAAATTTTTAAAATATTATTATTAATTCGTTAATTAAATTAATTTTCAATACTTTAGAATTTTAACAGTTTGCAATGGAAATTGAAACTAATAGGCAATAAGCCAATAGCCCAATCAGGTAAAATGCAAGGATTTCAGTATTTTTTCACTTGAAGGTGTAGAATGTGAGCTCAATTCTAGCGAAAATCAATTTTTTAATAATTATTTCATAAAAAATAACCAAATGAAAAATTTCATTTGTTGACCTAAGTAGGAAAGGAATTTAAAAAATTTTATATCATTTATTTGTGCTATACTGTCACCAGTTATAGTTAGAAAAAACAAAATTTAGCTAAATTTTTAATTTCTCAATGTACTTATAATGAAGAAAATATTGTAATCATAAAAAAAAATCGGACTCCAGATATTGATGAATTTTTACGTTTAAGACGTCCCTAGTTCAAAAAATATATTTTTTGAAAATGCTCGGTCTTTGACAAAAGTTACTTAAAAATACTTAGAACCAAACAGTTGAAATTTGATATACGGTCTTCACGCCAAATTTTGAATGAAATCTGATCTGAGGAAGGCTATCTGTCCAGTTGTTCAAATAATTAGAAGTCAAAAAGATGAGATCAGATTTGATAGTAAAAATTAACATCTATGGTCCAGCCATATATCAAATTATGAGCCAATGAGACTAGAGATTGACAGTCTTTTGATCCACGCTTTCGGATACATATAAACTTGATAACTCAGAGACGCAATGATTTAAATAAATGAAATTTGAGTCTATTGTAGTTTCGTATTAAAATCTTGTTTCAGTCGGTTGGGAAAAACATGTCTAAAGCTAATATATTTTTTTTAAATACAATTAATCTCAGGCCAATGATTGATCGCCAAATAACTCGCCTAGGATACGATAAATTCAATAAAAATGTTTAATTCCCGCCAAATGCTGATATTTCGTGGCAATTGTATGCCAAAGTGTGTTCACTGGGATAGCATCATGAGAACGCGAGAAAGTTTTTGGGAAACCAATACCACTGTTTTTTTTTTCGTTCTTTTAAGTGTAAAGTACAAAAAAATTTTGAACCTTAAGTATCAGCTTAATTATTCATTGATTATCGAGTAGATAATCTGTAGATAATAGACTTCCGATGCAGTGAAAATGAAAATCGTTTAAATCTAGTATTTTCAATATATTGGATTTTATTCTCTTACAAAATCTTTCTAAGATAAGCTGTATATATTTCTAGCATCTCAAACATTTATATACTCAATGCATAGTAATTTAAATGCATTCCTAATGCACACTTCTCTGGGTTTTGGCAACTCTCCTGTATAATTTTCCAATAACCGTTTATTCATATTCCTTATACTGCATTATACAATTTTTAACTTTTTGACAGCTGTTTCTGAAATAAGGAAAGCGAAAAGATTAAAGAAGAAAAACATAACTATCGCAGTAAATTATTTTCGAAAACGTCTTTATTGGATTATTTAAATTTTTGATTTTGAAAAGCGTTCGATTTCTTGCGTAATTTG
>JAPMOQ010000260.1:118596-147941 GCA_026543055.1 Argiope trifasciata | reverse complement strand
GTACAGAGGAAGCATAGAGGAAGCATACTAAGTACAGAGGAAGCATAGAGGAAGTATACTAAGTATAGAGGAAGCATAGAAGAATACTAAGTATAGAGGAAGTATACTAAGTACAGAGGAAGCATACTAAGTACAGAGGAAGCATAGAGGAAGTATACTAAGTATAGAGGAAGCATAGAAGAAGTATACTAAGTGTAGAGGAAGTATACCAAGTATAGAGGAAGCATTGTTCACGCAAAAAGATTCAAATCAGAGATTCTGACGAATCTCTTTTTCCCAGACCTCCCTGAGTTCGTATTTAGTTTTGTATAGTTATATTAACGTCCCATTTTAAAACAACACAGGGCTATCTTGAGACTGACTTCGTTATTTTGGACCGCTGTCGAATGACAAAAAAGACATCTGAGATGGCACCTAGATTGCAAGCTTCCACACCACACCAGCTGGAAGACGTTAGACCCAAACGTATTTGGAGTGCATCATAACTGCCCTTAATTAATAGTAGCTCTCAAATTAACATTACTACGGAAGACGGGACATTACTACCAGCCTGCTCCCTCCACGAGTTCGAAAAACACATTTTTGGTGCTATGTATGTTGCGCGTTTATCCATTTGTCTGTGAGCAAGATGAATTTTATAAAAGCTTTCAGTTAGATAAATGCAACGTGGCAAAGGAAATTCCAACCTAAATTCTAGAGATTTATCGGATTTTGAAATCCATTCATAAAAAGTATATTTGCTTTTTCAATTGCAACTGAAATTTAAAAATAAAAAATACAAATAGCTGGTTAGATAAAATTTGGTGCAAAGGTTTAGCATCTAAATATAGATTTTTTTTTAAAAAAAGCAAATTTTTAAACAGATCTGTGAAGGATCTGTAAGTTGATCCGTGTTTTCACATACATATAAACACAATCACGCGAAAACGCAATCACTTAAATCAATGACACTTTTTCATATCTCACAAATTTTAAACTAAATTCATTCACTGAAAATCTACATTTTGACTATTAGAATATAACTTAACTCCAAAATGCAAAGAAATGGGTAGATGAAATTTAAACCATAGGCTTAGCATATAATATTACTTTTTTTAATAAACTTTTGAAATAGAATATCTGTGAAGAGCTTATAGTAAGGATTTATACATTCATATGCATGTAAACGTAATAAATCATGAGCCTAAGAAATTAAGTTGAAGAAATCTGCTGTATTATGAGATTTTAGAAAAAACTCCGTATCAAATTTTGGTTTAATTCCGTCGACAAAAGACATTTAATGAAGCCTTATGCCTTTTTAATAGTTCTTTGGCTCGAATAATGCGTTCCTTTGGACAATTCACTCCAGAAATATGCTTCGTAACTATTGTTTTTAAGGCCATGAAAGGAATTTGCTACATTACCTAGAGTCCATAATTTTATGCAAGAAGAGCGGGGATAAGATTTCATTTGGAGAGTATACAAATTTGTGAGAGGAAACCAATCTCACTAGTTTCGGTAAAGATCACTCATTAAAGTTTGTCCCTTATTTGAATAACATTCATTTTCATACCCATAACATTCTTTCAAAATTGCATTTATGAAATTTAAGGATGTTTTAAACCCGAGGATTAATCAAAATATCGACAAGAAAATTTTATGAGACTTACTATATTTATTTTCTCGTTTACAAAGTATCAAAAGAAAATAGGAAAGAGTATATCTTTTCTGTTGACTTTGATAAGTTTCACAGAATTTATCAGATTTTTTCTGTTTATTTATTTTGAAATGCAATGCATGTATATTTTCCCCAAAGGATGAGAAAATAAATTTAAAAAACTAACAGTTAACTCTTCTAACAATTTGTATGATTTTTTATGGCCTGGCTTCCTGAAATAAGTATAAATCAACCTTATTTTTTAAAAAAGACGATGATATTAAACAATAAAAACATTTCATAAATTTAAGCAAAGAAAATTCATCTCATTTAAAGCAAAAACGCAAGAGCTTATCAACCTCAAAAATGTGAAAGGTTACATTATTCTTATTCCAAAATCTAGAAAACTCGAGCGTTCATATTTCATCCATTAAAATGAAGCCATCTTTGGAATGGAGCCAGGTCAGAACATTCATCAGTGTGGAATGCTTCCTTTTCCCCTGATTCCTTTGTGTCCCATCTTGTAAAGAGATAGGGGGACGGGGTTAAAAAGATAATAATGAATGAAAAAACTCCGATTCGGTTTGTATATGCCCCATTTCATGACAATTGGGAACGATATGCGAAATCTATTCGTTTTGATTTCCATTGTTAGCAGTGCGATAGCTTCGGCATCGGTATTTCGTGTTTCTGTGCGCCCGATTTAATAGAAAGCATAAGCTGCGCCTATGAAGTGAAACTGTCATTTATTATGTGTGTAATAAAAGGTAAGTGACCTTCTTTATGACCTTGTTTATAAATTGAATTCAAAATAATTCTGGAATAACAGTTACTTAGAAAATGCAGCATACCATTAGTTAACTTTTATTTCCAATTCCTACTATTAGTTCACACTCTCTCTATGTTTATTTGTATATCTTGCTCGTTAGATATCTTGTTCAAAATTTCAATCGTTAATAAAATACTTTTTATTCATCCACTCAATATATTTTTTTAGCTTTTAGTAGATGACACTTGATGTTGATACAGTTTTCAAATATTAATTCAATCATTAAATTCGATTAATTTTTAATACTTTAAATAGAGTTTTAGCAGGGTGTAATGAAAATTAAAATCAACAGGCGGTAGCTCAATCTGTAAAATTCGTGTAAAGGCGAAAAATGTCAGTTCAATTCTTGCGAAAATCAATAATTTTTTGATACTTAATGATTTTTTTTGACAATTATTTAATAAACGTTAAATGAAATAAAAAATTATTGACTGAAGTAGGAATAAAACTAATATTTTTATATCACTTGTTTTTCTCTATTATGTAATTTCTTCCATATAATTAGTGTATTATGTTCAAGTCTGGCTCTCGTGCCGTAAACCTCAAACTCAATTTTTACTTCCTTTTATGCATAGTGTAGGGAAGTTATAGTAATCATAAAAATGAAAAATAAAAATTCTTTCTCTAAATTTTGAGGAATTTCCACGTTTTAGATCCCCCCCCCCCTCTGAGTTAGAAAAGGGAAATTTTAGAAATTGCCAATCTGTTTACCTGACTAAGATAACTAAAAAGCGCATTTGATTAGGCGGTTAAAATTTAATATACGATCTTTACACCAAATTGGTAGTACTTATGTCGAAGTTTGCAGATCAAATATCAGAGAAAGTCAGCTGCTTGGATATATGTTAACATGATAATTACATGAATAAGAGGTATATTTATATATAATATTTAACATCTGTAGTATAGACATACCTCAAATTTTGAGTCAAATTCAATTACAAGGTGATTGTCTGTCTATCCCTACTTTCCAAAACATGTAAACGCTATAATTCTAAAACTTAAATGTTCTAAATTTGGAATGGGTTTTTCTGACCATGGGGTTTTATGTACAGTTTTCTGTCAAATTTTTATTTCAATCGTTTGGGAAAAACATGTCTAAAAGCACAAATTGAATTTTTGGATACTATTATTGTATTTCAGTGATTGATGAACAGATTTTATGTTGTTGCTAAAATTTAGTTTTTGGATATCCTGCGTATTTTATATCATTTTTGGGAAACATATAAATAACACTTAGGGATAAATTACATTGAAATTTATTATTTGTAGCATTTTTTAATTAATTTTATTTTTAAGCTAATTTTACGTTATTGTTCTTTTTATTATGTGAGAAATTGATGTTGCTTTGGTTTGAAGTTTTTTGAAGCCTCACAATGCGTAGGCAACAAATTGGACTTTCGCTTTCAAGACATCATTTTTCTTTTTCTTTTCTTTTTTTTTTTCTTTTTTTCTCTTAAACCGATTTGAAACAATCACGAGACTATCAGATTACGCATGCGCCTATATTTTGAAAACGGTGTTTCTTTTCCCCATCTCAAAAACGGTAGAGCTCCAAAACTTTGGTTGCAATCTAGAATAATTGAAAGGAAATTTAAACGAATCTTTAGCCATATATATATAGAGAGGGTATAGAATAGAGGCCGATTGGGAAGTCATGTGATTTCAAACTAGTTTAAACTAGTTAATGACTTAAATTAATTAATTTTAAAAATAATAATGTTATAATAATGCGAATAATTTTTAAAATAATAATGTACTTATATAATATGAACTTGAAATTTGTGATTGTAGATTTCATTTTTAATTCTTTCATTCATGATATTGCTTTTATACTTATGTACAGAAATTTTTTTCATTTTATAAGTTACAACTTCTTTTTTTTATTTATACGTTTACCAAAAAAGATATTGTATTTCCACATCAAAAGGGAAAAAAATCAAATTAATAAGGACTTTTATTTGAATAAAGTAATGAAAGTTTTTTTATATATAAATTTATAAGTTAACTAAATAGACAATTATCAAAAAACTTCAAAGCCAGTTTAAAGTTTTCTAGGCGATTTCTATTTGTTCTGTTTTGAAATAGTTTCAGATTGTTAAATAAGATCCAAATTAGTCTACGTTTGGAGAAATACCTCCAGAAAATTCCTCAGCTTTAGAGAAATAATCTCTCTACATTTCCAAAAGTTGGAAGCATTACTAGGACCAATCTTTAATTTAAAGATGGAAGATTATTTGAAGAAGTAAAAAAGTAAAATAATTTTAAAAAAACCCAACAATTAATTGAATCTAGGTTCTTATGGAAGATTTTATTTATTTTTTCTTTCTTTATTCACCGAAATCTTCAATTTAGGGAATTCAAGAAATGTGAATTTTTTAGTACTTTATTCTATTTTAGTACTTTATTTTATTGTTGGAAGAAAATTATTTTAAATCTTTCCTTTAGAGATATTATGGAGTTCATCATGAATATTACCAAAATCTATATTCTCTTTTGTCTTTTTCTTCTTTGATTGAAAACATGTTATTATTAAAAACAATTTTTTTAATCAAATAGACTTATATCGATGCATAATTTATCATCCATATTTAAATTCTGTAGAACTCTTAATTTATGATAAATAATAACAAAACATGAAGACATTTTTAAGAGCTAGCCATTGCTATCAAAAAAATTTCTTTTGAAGAACTCTTCATAAATTTTCATCTGCATCAGCAATTTTTGATGCAAGACCTTTATTCCTAGTGTCATTCATCTGGATAAGTTTCTAGATTTTAAATCCTAGTGATTCAAAAAGAAATAAGCGGATAAATGAGGCAATAATGTTTCAATGTATTTAAGAAACTGTGTGAACATCGACTTTTGTCAAATTTTAGAGGTTAACCTATATATTAATATTAATACTTTTTCTTTTTATACTTTTCACACAAAATACTGTTTTGGCTTCTACTCTTTCTCTTATATTTTTAGAAATTACACCTTATTTTGCATTTTATCTGCTTGATCTACCAAAGAGAATTTGAACAATGAGCATTTCGAATTTGAACTATCTCTTTTCTTTAACTTAGAACGCCAAAACTGGGTAGATACCTCCAATTTTGCAACCAAGCCATTATTACATTTATATACAAACATGAGGACAAAAAAAATTTGGCAATTTTAGGCAGAAATAACTACAAAATAAATTCAGAATATATTTGATATAAATCTCAATTTGCAAGCCATTTTCTTTTAAATTCTTTCGCAATTTTCAAAATTCAAACACAACTTTTAATTCCGTGATTAGCAGTCCACTTCTAGCGACACATGTCACTTTTAATTTTTTAAACGATTCTGGTGGTTACTAAATAAGCCATGTCCAGTGGAAATCTGATTAGGATTACCATCTCTCCTACCCCTTAATTATCCATTTTCAAATTTTACTTTTAACCTGAATTCAAGAAATTTTTAAGAATACTCTTTCTTTATGCAATCCAAGGCTTCTTAGCTAAAGAATTCACTTTTTCCTTTGATCTTCATGAAAGCTTACCCATAACATACTTTCACCTAATTCTACTGGCCATTCCTTTATTTTTGAAATAATTTTATTTGCTTCTTTAATTGAGTTGAGCACCATTGGATCTGATCTTGGGACTCAATGAGACTAATCTTGAGTCTTTTGACATTACGTTGATTCGCAAATTCTTAAGTTTCTTTATTTCTAAAACTTCGGCTATGAAAACTGTTGCACCATCATGAAGTCGAAACTTTTTAAACTCTTAATTATTTTATTCGTGAAGCAAATATATACGAAGAAAACTTTCACACCTGTTTTGGATTCATATAAATACTGTTTCCAATAGTCATAAAATCCTATAAATATTTCCATTGGATTCATTTAACTCTCAGTGGGGCAATATACAGAATATACCTCAAGGTATGCAGTTTCGCAGATCCAGATACAAATCACATCAAGATGTATTTGACAAGTATTTTGATACATAATATAAGTCCCTGAATATAGTGTCATAGTCTAACTAAGGTGTGAAGCTTGTGTTATAAAAACTTCAAGGAATAGAAAAACTAAATCAAGTGAAAACCAATATTTATTGAGAGCATTCTACAGATTTTCGAAATATCGGCCAATCGAACAAATGATATGGTGAAGTCTGGAATCGATATTCGCAGTTGTTTTCTGCAAAGCATCTGTTCCAATTGTCTCGACCTCGGTTTCAACTGCTGCTCTCAAGTCGACTGTATTGTCGCTCAGATATCCCCATAAAAAGTCGCATAAGTTAAGATCCGAAGGGTAAAGTGATCACTGTTGTATGTTTTCGTGATGGTATCCAACCAGATCTGTCTATCGTGAAAAGGTTCAACAAAGAGATCGAAATTTCGCCAAGTACGGTGAGGTCTAACACTATCTTGCATAAACCAATAAACAAATATCATACCTATGCTGTGAAAGAACAAGGTGGCCGTCATTTAATACGTCTACAAAAACTTCGCTGGTGACATTTTTGGTAAAGAAATAGGCCAAATGATACCGTAGCTCAAATGATACGGCAGATAACGTACACCAAATTGTGGGCCTTTCCGTTCCGTTTGTTAAGATATTCTTGGAGGTGAAAGTGAGCCTCGTCATGGAATCACATCCGATTAAAATCAATTTCTTCGCGTTCAATCTTAATAGTCATGATGCTTGCAAAATCGAACCGGCTTAAAACATCCAAATCTATCAATGGTTGATTCATTTGAAATTTTCTTCATTATCTGATGCACCTTGCTTTTGGACATGTTGAGTTGTTGTGCTATCTATCATACCTGAAGTTAATTAACTTACTTCGCACACTTCTCTCACTTTCTTAACGTTCAACTTCAGTTTTTGCTTGCATCTCTTTTTCCCCGTCGCTTGCTAACCATCCATAGTACCAGTTTCCTTACAACTTTCGAACGTCGTGCCGTTTATGTTATGATTGCCGAATTTTTCGTTGAATTTTCACACGACGGCCACAGGTAATTGTAATTCATGATAAGTCAGCACCATGAAAACGCGACGATGAATCGAAAATGTGTTCACTTCAAAACGATTACGCGCATGACACAGTAATTAAGTAACGAGTGACTCATTCTCATCAAACCTGTTTTCTAGCCTTATATGATGAGGGCAGGAATCAGTATATTCACTTGCAGGTGAGCATTTCCTCTTACTGCCTGCTGCAAATTTACATAGTCACCTATGGAAGCTTCCATGCTGAGTGGCCGTTGTATGCATCGTAATTTGAAACACAAACTGTCTTATTCGTAATTAACATTCTTCGCGTAATTAGACTATGATGCTGTATTCGAGGACCCCACATGTTATACATCAAAATACTAGTGGCGTGTTCCATTCGATTAAGTAAATATTAGACCCTGCATACCCTTTTGGACACCCTGTATTTTTCAAATTCGAAATTTAAAGCGTTATTCTATATTCCGTATCGTTTGGTTTTCTAATATGCCCAACCAATTTTTTTCATCTTTTTATGATAATATTTATAGGAAAATATCCACTAAGAATTCGGAGGGCCTCCGAATGGGGAATGTTTTAGAGTTCGTTTTTGTAATTGCAAGCAATGGGACGTGATAAATCTATGGCAATTAAATTACTTCTTTACATTGTCAAGTTTACCAAATTTATGGTCCATGTAAAACAGTTTTTCTAAAATGTTTTTATATACTTCTCTGACTGAATCCCGTATTATTTAGATGGACTTGGAACCCTATGAATAAAGTATATCAATCGTTATATACTTATCAAGCCACGATGACCTGGGGGTAAGGTCTTGGCTTCCGAACCAGAATACTTCATTTCGAAACCCAATTTCACTGAATAACCATCGAGTAATCGTATCTAGGGTATTTAAAATCCTTCCGGGCCAAGCGTCCTCCCGCTGGCATGATGTGGATGTTAGGAGAGGAAAATGCCAGCTCAGGTGTCCTCTTTATTATATGGCAACAGCTCAAAACTACGATGTTCTTTTCAAAATAGCTGTAGTGTGGCTTTAAAAACGAGACGTTGATCTAACTAAACTAAACCCTATATAGTTATCATTTACCCCTGGTGTGATCACAGATAAGCGTTATTAAAAAAAATTGAAATCTGGAAAGTTTTATAATTAAAGGTTCTGCAAAATCTTATGTTTGGTCGTTTTGCAATTACAATGATCCATTTCTCTTTCTGAGAAAAAAATACAAATACAAAATACAAAATGAGAAAAGTACAAAAAGGATTAACTAACATATTTAAAAGAGTGTTACAGCTAAACCATCTGCGGCGAACGCAGAAAATACCCATACAATGAACTTTTGGAAGTTAATTAAACAATGAGAGGAAGGGCATTTCAATAGAAAAGCCATTTGCTATACTTCAAACCTGCTACTTTTGAAAGCATCTTCTTTTATTCGGCGACCGATTCCCTCCCGTCGCACTTACAACTCTTTTTAAGAAAAGCCCTCCGTCCGAACTTGAAATAAGATACTTCCACAAAAGAAACGGAAGTAAAATAGTTAGCTTAAACCTCCTTTTTCCATTTGCAAATAAATTACTTCATTGGATTATAAAAAGAAGGATTTTTTCTCCTGAAGAAATGGAACCATGTTATCTATAACAACTGTGCAATTTTCTTCCATACAAATGCAAAACCATTCTGTTTTGTTTTGCTTTGAGTTACATGCCGCCAGTTCTTGTTTGTGTGAGCAAAGTACCATTTGCTTTAAATGGGATATTTGGGCCAGATATTTTTGCTTTCAATGGATTAAAAATCGAAAATTGATAAAACATTTAAATCGCTCGTAGTGTTGTTTTTTATGGTTATTTATTAGACAAATCTCTAATTTTGGATAATCATCAGATTTGTTTGTTTTTATTTTTCTTTTGTTATATGTATACTTGCTGGTACCCAGAGCATTGCTGCCGTAAAAGAAATAATTTCGGAAATTTCGTTTTGAATTTAAAACAATTGTCTTGATTAATTAGGATTGATTGAAATAATAGTATTTATTTTTGTATCGGAAATGATTTCAATCATTGAAATTGAATGATATATAAAGGAGAAATGTAAATAATGTTTTTTCTTTTTTTTTTTTTCTTTAAGATTCAAGAGCTTTAGGATAGGCAATATTTTTATCCATCTTCAGCAGAAACAAATAAGTTTCTTGACTGTCCGACTCCCGTGAACATCCAGCATAGAACTGGATAGAGTCGGTTGAGCGGTATGGCAGCGCAATAGAGACATACAGACAAACATTCATTTTTATTAATATCGATTACATTATTTTACTATGTCTATAACCATGCCGTAAGTGCAAGTAATAAGTATTCAAAGTTTCATCGTAATCGGATGAACGGTGCGGCCGCGCATAAGAGATATACAGACAAGCATTCATTTTTATTTATATAGATGAGGAACAGAGGTAGCATTAAAAGCATTAAAAAATTCAAAATCTATATTTTGAAGAATTAACTCGTTTTAAACCTGCCTTAATTCAAAAGGTATATTCTTGGCGTTATATCTACCAGCGGGTGACCGAGCTCCGCTCGGAGAAAACAGGTAACGAAGCTAACTCGAAGATTTAAATTTTCAATTGTGATTTATCAAAACAATACATGCCATAAGAAAATTTGTGAAACCATTGGTGAAAAGATAACCGGTTAAACCTCGGTTTTTCATCGTCCACCAGCGATGTCATGTCTTGATGTTCCATTGGAAATCCCCATCTGCACTTCCATGTTTGCTGACCATGCACGGAGCGCTTGGGTTCATATCACCACACGGGTTATGGATCATCCATTTCGAGATCAGTTCCTTGAGTTCTGGATCATCTTCTGGAAACTTTATTAGTTCGCCATATTGGCTATAGATGGCAGCACGTTACCGCTAGAAAATTTAAGTAGCCATTATGGCGAACTAATAAAGTTTGAAAATATCCTATCTGTAACTCCGAACTGCTCGACCGTAGCGCTTCAAAACCGGCTCCAATCGATTCCTCGTGGCCAAAAACCCCAAACCCCCAAGTTTACCGGAGTTTATTAATTCTGGGGCGATTTTCGACTTGACAACCATTCCTCGTATTATAATATAAGATCTGTATTACAAAGACAGCTAAAACATTTTGAGGTAAAATCATGAAATTTTATATATGAAGACGAAAGTTGAAAGATTTTTATTAAATTTTCTAAGAAATGTATTCAGTGAAAGTCTGACTCCCTTCTATCTGACTATTCTTAAGGTAATTAATTTGATAGATGCAAAACATTTAGAGCTAGATGGATAAAATTTGGTTGATTTCACCCAAGATTTGAAATAATGTTTTAAGTAGCTCATTCACTCAATTAACAGTAGTCTGTAATAAATCTCAATATTTGTTATCATTTTCCATTATCTAGCATTATATATATGTTAAATATCTTACTTTAAGTACAAATTAATTTCCTTATTTTTTCCCTAATTTGAACAACATAATCTGACTACTTTTTTTATTTAATTAATGCTTCATGCGCTCTATAAAACTACCGTCTCATGATTTTCTCTCACTCTGAGTAAAGAGATAAAAATCCTTAATGTTTCCCTCATTCAATGAAACTTCTATAAAAATCTCTTTATAAAATCACAGAGGAAAAACTTTGCCTCATTCACATCTTTTTACTTTTCTGTTTTTATGTTGCGTTGTAGATTGACGTATTGCTAACTGCTGTTTTTCATTTGTACATAAATTATGAATCCCAGGATGGAATATATCGTAGTTTCAATTATTCAAAAGTGATATTTTCTTAGTCACGCATTTGTTAAAACGAGTTTTACAAATATATTTATAATTTTATCAGCCACCTTTATTAAACAAGTTTTTCATTATGACTGTTTAATGTGTTTACTTTCGATTAAACCTCTTTTGCAAAACTCTTTCTTTTTTCTTTCAAGAAAATTCTTTATAAGTTCCCATTCGTGATACAAATTGAAGTTGTATTAATTTAATTATTTTATACCTGCTCTATTCATTGTGAACTTTAGGCTGCTTAAAATAGATCTGATCTCAGACATAAAAAATTTTTGTATTTAATTTATCCAATTCCTATTTTTACTGTTATTATAACTGCCTTTTTTATCATTAGGGCATAATAAATATATATTTTTTTAGCAATCAAATTTTCGATGAAGCAATGAAAAACGATTTCAGTTTCATTCACAACAACTTACATCATGTAGTGAAATATACTTAAAAATATGTTGCAATTTAAATCTTAATTTAAATCTTACAGCAGCTAATTTAGCATCCTGGAAAAAATAATTTCTTGGATTATAAAAAGTGAACAGTTATTCTGTTGCGGAAATATATTAGGAAGTTATTAGGATAAAACTTCAAAATCTAGCTTATTTCATAATTAATTAAAATTATTTCAAAGGAAATGCATCACTGTACAGATATCCATCCTGGAAAGTATATCTGAATCAAATTATAAGTTTTAGGTCAAATGGTCTGGTCTTGGTTTATGCAGCGTGACGTACCCATCTAAGATGCGAAGAAATCGTTTACACGTCTTATTCATGCTATAGGGCTGGAATCGCGGATCAACAAAACAGTAACAAATTACATTTTATCATACCCATAAATACATTATGAACTGCTCTTAAAGTGAGGGAGCTCGAAGTCAAATTGACTAGACTCCGCATTAGTCACACTCGTTTAACGCGCAAACGTCTTTTATTAGGCTATTCAGCTCCTTTTTCCTCCAGATGCCAAATGATTTTAACAGTTTTTTCCCCTTTAATTGAATGAAAATCGATTTTTTATTGTTTCAACTGTGAAAATGCAAATGCTCGTCCCTGCAAAAATCTTTTTAAGTTTTAAAAAGCAATAGGTTTATATAATTTTATTTAATGTTTCATCCATTTTTACATCTCATTTTTAATTTTAAGAGAAATTTCCAAGTAATTTTTAATAAGCTTCTAATTTTACAGATTTTTACATTAATACATGTTTTTTTTAATTCTAATCGTAAGTCTGACGCAATATAGTCAGCTCTGGTTCTTGCGTCTTTAAATTCCACAATCCAAATCAGTCCTGGTCTGGCAAATTTAGAGCAAACACACACACAATTATCTTTATTATCTCATTTTTAATTTTAAGAGAAATTTCCAATTAATTTTTAATAAGCTTCTAATTTTACAGATTTTTACATTAAGACATGTTTTTTTTATTCTAATCGTAAGTCTGACGCAGTATAGTCAGCTCTGGTTCTTGCGTCTTTAAATTCCACAATCCGAATCAGTCCTGGTCTGGCAAATTTAGAGCAAACACACACACAATTATCTTTATTATGAGTAGAGATAAATGAGTGTGTGTTTGTGTTAAATCCAGACTACCCTGCAATGTATGCAATACTATTGGAGAAAATGCCTAGTTTTATAAATATTCCAATAACTAAATAAATTTAATGAAACATATATTAAGAACAAGACAAATAAATTTGATTAAGATTTAATACAATACAAGCATTTTCATTCATATTTCATACATTTTTTACACATTTATTTTTTTGGAAAAAATATATGAAACATGTATTTTTTAATCGACCTTCTTAATTGATCTGAAAGCCATTTCTGTTTAAGTAGTCTAAACAGTAAATAGTAGTTATCTTGAATGGAAGTTAATTTAAATAGTAGTCTTATTATAGGTCCCTTCAAATGGGGACTTTAATCCATTTAAATTAGATTAATTATAAAATAATATACTAATTCTTACTATTTAATGCATCTTCTCAGCATAATACTTTTATCCAATGATATCCAAATTGATTGATTCAAAATATGAAGCTTCTGTAATATTTTGAATCAATTTATTTGAGGTTTCTAATTTTAGTCGAAGTCCTAAAAGACTTTTTAGTTTGATTATTCAATTATCTGCCATCAAAAATTTTAATTAATTATCATTTTCTGAATACATACGTATCTTTCCTCAAAGTGGCTGACAAAAATTGATAGATAATCCAAAAAGCAATTACAAACAGATGGTGCTTTTTTTATGGCTAACCGTTCATGATTCAAACAAGCTCTAATCTTCTTCGACTGATTGATTGCTTAATTATCTACGTTGTCGTCACTTGCTTTTTCAAACAATTAAAAGTCGAAATTTGGGAAATCGATACTGCTTAACATTGTATTGATGAAAACAGAGTTTTGTATCAAAGACAAAGATTTAAATTTCAATTTTTGTTAAATATTTCTATCTGTTTTCGTCTAATTTCGAAAATTTTATCTCATTCTGAGTTAAATTTTAGTAAAAATTTTCATTAGACATCTCAAAACTTAATATTTTTAAATCCAAACCTTTATTTGTTATAACGCTAGGAAGAATGAAATAGTTTTCGATGCATTTTGTGCAGCTATATTTTCAATAAAATAGTGATCATTTCTACTAGTAATAAGCATAAATATGTTCCTATGATGCATGGGTTTGTGTTTTGGCGTTTCAGAGGACAGTGCGTTGAACCTAAAGTTTTCAACTTTGACACAGATATGTTTTGGAAAGTGAGAATAGGAGTGTTTATCAAAATTTTAATTAAAATTTCCATCTATTATAAGTTAACCAAAATTTTCGGGATTTTTTTTCATGATAATTTTGGAACATATTATTTCCCGAAAACTATGCTTGCGTCTAATCATTTCAATAATGCTATTTTTCCAGCGTCATCACTTTAATAATGATATTTTTCTAAAATTATCTCTATAATAACGCCATGTTCCTAATATTATCACTTTAATAATGCCATTTTTCCAAAATCCTTACTTTAATAATGCCATTTTTCTAAAACTATTATTCTAATAATGCCCTTTTTCCGGCATCGTCACTTTAATAATGCCCTTTTCCAAAAATTATCATTTTAGTAATGTCATGTTCATAAAATCGTCACTTTATTAATGAATTTTTTCCAAATCATTATTTTAATAATGCAATTTATCCCAAAATCATAACTTTAATAATGTCATTTTCCTAAAATCATCACTCCAAAAGTGCCATTTAAAAAAAATCACTTTCATAATGCCATTTTTAAGTCTGTAAAAATTATATACGATTTTAATTTTTCATTTAATTTTTAGCATTGATTGTAACACCACATTTTAATTTTTTATGAAATTAAACCTGTTCAATTGCTTAGTTTAATCCATCAGTTACAACATTTTATATTCGGAATAATATAAAAAGAAAGTTTTACCATTCTCAAAAATTCGAATTCGGGATTTTGAAGAATTTCCACTTTCCAGATTTCCCTGAGGCCGAAAAATACATTTTGCTTTGAGTCCTCTTCAGAAATTTCGAATTTAGGATTTTGGGGAATGTTCACTTTTCGTTTTTCTCCAAGCTAAACTTTTTTTACAATCTGGTCAATTTTTTTACACCATCTGTTACAATTTTGGTTATAATCCATCTATAAAGGGGTATTTAAAGCAGACGGTTTTATTTCCTTTAAATAGGAACACATACCCCAAAAACTCATACCTAATGGAGGAGAAATTTACAAAATTTACTATTTTTTTATTTGTTGGTATGCGAGAATGTTTCGGGGAGACGGCTAGTTTCATTTGGAAAATTATTGTATAAAATTAGTTTTTTTTTAATATTTTCTGTTTATTTATTCTAAAATGCAGCGCTTTAATGAAATTTCTTAAATTTTTATCGGGAAATTTATTATATTAAAAGGATTAACTCACAACTGACTTTGTCCAACATTTTTCTATAATTTTTATATCTGTAATTACACTGCTTAAAAAAAGTAGGATAGTAATTTTTTTAAAAATTTTTTTAATATTTTTCCGGGCTAACAGGCTCTTATATAGGATTTATTTAACAATGTTTTATTTATTTTCATGTAAAATGTTATATATAATTAAAAAAATGAGTATATAGGATTTACAGAGTAGAAAAAATAGGACACCTACCATATATTCTTATTTGGCGGATTGTGCATGAGTAGAAGAATATATATATACTTTTTTAAAACTGATTTTCCTCAAAAAAAATATATTTCTTTAAAATTTTCACTGATGCTCTCATTTTAGAATGCTTTGAAGTATACCTTTAAAAGTGTTTCAAAAGTTGCATATAAAAATGAAGGTAAAGGTATTAGAGAGATTCCGCGTATACTGCACGTCAGTCCCACTGCAATTTCTAACTTTTATAACAACTTAAACTGAATCGGAATAAATAGGAAGACTGAAGATCTCATATGTTTAACACTTCATGATGAAAGAAAGCTTGCTTATGGGATTAAAAATAGTAGAAGTGTCGCAAAGGCCTGAAATCAAGTAGGTCTTATTCATGTGCCCTAACAAAAGGTAAACAACTGCATCCAAAAGTCCACACGATTTTGTTTTTGAAACTAAACTGGGGCATAATCAAAAATGGAAAAAACTCATATTATTAATCATTTCTCTTGGGTTAAGCAACATATGCCATGAACCACAGAATGGACTTTTGTCATATATTCAGAAGAAAAAAAATTTAACCAGATGGTCCAGACGGTTATCAATACTACTGGCACTGTCTGAAGAAAGCAGAACAATACTATTCAACAAGACAAATCGGAAGAGGAAGTTTGATGGTTTTGATGGTCTAGTTAGCAGTTGGTTATAGAGAAAGAACAAGTTTAGTCTTTCTGAATGGTAGGCAGAAACATACAGACTACATTGTAGTTCTGAATTCTGAATTCATTCCTGATTTCTACTAATTAAGAGGAGAACATTGGAGATGATGAAAAAAAAAGGAGAATCAATTCATACTACCAATGATGTTAAAAATGGATTCGCAGCAAAAAATGTGCAGATTTTATCATGGCCAGCTGAAGGCCTCTCTCTGAATATAGTAGATAATGCCTGGGCAATGCTTATTCTTCTAATATATACTGGTAGGAAGCAGTTTGAATCGCTCTCTGAGCTTAGCGTGGCATTAAATACCTCATGCGATATTTTTTGTCAAACAGAAATCCAATCTTTGCAAGATTCACTTCCAAACAGAATATTCAAAATCATAAAAGCTAATAAAAAGAGTGTTCTTTATTGAAACCGCTTATATTTTGTTTTTTTATAACTGTCCTTCTACTTTACTAAGTATCAGTGTGATGATACTAATATTTTTTCGGTGAATGATCTAAGAAATAATTCTTATAAAAATAAATGCATTAAAAATAAAAAATTCTTATTTAAAAAATACAATGTCCTTCTACATTTTTGTGCAGTGTATAATAAAACTCAATGTGTGTGTGTGTGTGTTGGCTCTCTACAAGCCAGACCGTTTGATCTACAACTACCGAATTTAGCACATGCATACCTTGAAGGTCGGGAATGTGCATCTGGGATCTCTTTTTTAGAATTTTTATTATTAGTTAAAAACTTTCTCATCAAAAATATCTTTTCATCTTCCCAACACCAAATGAGAAGGTTTCAGTTTTTTTCCCACACTAAAGAGGTTAGGCTTAACATATTTTCGGCCGATTATTTGTCTGTTTATTTTCTTAGTGCTTGATGCATTTAAAATTAAGCGTTGTTAATTAATCGATCTTGCAGATTCATTCTGAAATACCTTTGAATTAATATAAAACAGAATAAAGAAAATTAAAAATTTCTCATCTGCGTAGCGTTCTCCCAACTGTCGAAAAAAACTCACGCATGCGCATTGTGTTCTGATTGTTGATGAGTTTTTTTCAACGGATACGGACTTGGTTTGAAGGCTAACATGTTCTCAACCGATTATTTCAAACGATTCTTTTTATTTTCTTAGTGTTTGATGCATTTAAAACTAAACATTGTTAATTAATCTATATGTTCATGATGAATCTCAGAAAATTTTATTGAAACCCTCTTGAGAAATTACATAAATTCAGAAAGATATTCTCTAGTGCCCACAAGATTTAAATGCTCAGCGACTTTGTTTTTAGATTATATAACAGATTAATTATTTCCACTTTAATTTAAAGCATGAATTCTTCGGGAGCCAACAGAAAATTTGAGAGGTTTATATTAAGTTATAGCTGGAGGCCTTTATAATTTTATGAGTGAGTTATATGTCTATCAAAATTTGAAACTTTAAAATATTTTCATAACGAAGCTATTAAAATAGGATTTATATAAAATATTTTATTATTAAAATTTTAACAAGCATTAATATTGGAGAACCGATTGATCGCCAACATCGGCTAGTTTAAAATAAAGATATATGTTAACTCTCTATGTATATATTTTAACTCTCTACGTATATATGTTAACTCTCTATGTATTTATGTTAACTCTCTACCGATCAATTCATTTGCCCTTCAGTTATAGCATTTAGCACATATATTTTAGAAAATAGAAATATGCATTTCGGTGCAACTTTTTAAGAAAATTAATAAAAAACAAAAATTTTCATTTTTTTCTTATAAATTCTGAAAATATGATTTAACGAAAAATAAATTTTAAACAATGAGAAAATTAATATCGCTAATTTAAAAGATTTGCAAATTTTTAAAACTTTAGTTTTTGGCTTTTTAAAAAAAAATGTTTTGCTTAATTTATAAAAGCCTTGAAATTCAAACTGATTTTATTATTTCATGAAATACTTAATCGTATCAGTTTCTACTATTGTTAAAAACTAAAGAAAAAGGATTATCTTTGATACGTATAGTTTAATATACAAATGAAAAAAATTGATACTGCTACACCTCAAAAGTAAGACGATAGATTTACGTTCAACAGATATTTACTGACCCAAAATATGATGGAATCTGTATGTATTATAAAAGTTCATACACGAGAATAGAGCACCCTTAAGATAAATAAAATAAGACAATTCTAATATTACTGATTTCAATGGTATTATGGAATCCAAGTTATTTGACGGTAGCATGGAAATTATTCTTTTGTATTTAAACGAACTAGCTGTAGGTTTTCCGAATGTTACCCATTGATGCTACCCCAAATATGCATTTGAGAGTTAGTTCTATCTAATCTCTAGAAATAAGGAGCCAACCTCGATATAAATAATATTTAAGAGTTGACACCTCATCTTTAGAGGTCCTAGTATCCTTGTAATTTTACGCTTCCTAGAATTTGCGAGATACCTTTAGTATACATGTAATTATATATTAATCTCTACTAATAATAAATGAGAATGTATTTGTAGCAGCATATGCGTTGATTCTCTATAGGATACATCATTTGATATCTATACTTATAATAAAGCTCAATGTGTGTGTGTGTGTGTGTGTGTGTGTGTGTGTGTGTGTGTGTGTGTGTGTGTGTGTGTGTGTGTGTGTGGGTGTGTGTGTGTGTGTGTGTGTGTGTGTGTGTGTGTGTGTGTGTGTGTGTGTGTGTGTGTTGGCGATCTACAGGCCATACCGTTTGACCTACAGCTACCAAATTTGGTACATGTATACCTTGGAGGTCGGGAATGTACACCTTGGAGCCTGTTTTTCGAATTTTTAATTAGAATTTTAATTAATTAAAATTTAAGCGAATTTTCGACGTTTTTCCGTTATAACTTCCGAAAATATTATCGGACAAACATGATTTTTATATCAATTTAAAGATAAAACCATTAGCTTTCAAACGGTGTCAATTTTTTAATTTATAACGTACGCGTCTATTTTTAACGAATTTTTAAAGAAATATTTTAACTATGTTTTTATCATGTGACTGGATAAAATAAAAGAATGCCGGAAGTACGAATAAAAGAAACTATCATCGCAAAATAAATCTAAAGAAATGCAATTCTTAACACGAGACTGGATAAAATAAAAGAAATATAAAATGTTATATTTTCTAAAAAATAAATGTAAAGCAAAGGATTCTATGATCTTAAAAGGACTCTATGAAGGTAAATAATTAATTCAATAAATCATCTTTACGGTAAATCTGATCGAATTTAGACAGGATATGCATTGGAATCCCGACTTAATGGCATATTTCTATTATCGTTTGCAATAGCTGTATCATTAATTCAATATTTTTTTTTCATTATAAAATGTGATATTTTCTAAAAAAATAAATGCAAAGCTAAGATTTCTATAAAATCTGCAAGAGCACGTCAAAGGGAAAAAATGATGTTTTATCACCGTGTTGCCATCATTTTGAAGGAAGTTCAAATTTAAAAAAAAATAAAAACAATAAAAATTATCATTACAAATTAAATCTGAAGAAATGCAACTTTTAGCACGTGACTGGATAAAATAAAATAAATGTAAAATGTGATATTTTCTTTAAAAAATGCAAGGCAAAGGATTCTATGATCTTTTGCAATATTTAGATGATTAATTGAGTAAATTATCTTTATTTATACAGGATTGAATTTATAAGGATATGCATTCAAATTCCTTCCCGATGGCCAATTTGTAAAATATTATTAATAGGCATATATATTGTTTAATACTATTAATTTGATCTAAATGAAGTAAATAATTATATTTTATGTAGTTTGAGTCAAACAATGCATTTATGAATAATGAGTTTGAGATTTCTTCATACTTTGCTCTATGAGCCATATTTTACAAAATATTTTTATTAATATTTTAAATAAAAGTTGCTACATCAGTCAGTCTTCTAAATCAATCATTAAAACTGACTGATTTATAAAATTAAAGAATATTATTAGGAAAACGCGTTCTTTTAGAATTCTCAGTCCATCATCTTAAAGAAAATATTAATTTCTGGCCAATCAATGCCCGGAGTTACTTCAAGGCTAATGCATATGTGAATTAATTGAAAATTTTAGAACCCATTACTCATGGCGAACCAGCTGGTCGCCAAAGGCGACTAGTATTTAATATATTTGACATAGCTATATTTTGGAAAATAGAAATGTGCAGCTCAGAGCAATTTTTTTAATTTTTAATAAATCAAAAATTAAATATTTTGAGGTTTCTACCCAAATAACTATCAAAAAATTATTGCAACAAAATTTTTCATGTCCTTAGAAGTTTTAAAAAAATGTTTGTTTAAATATAAGTTTCTCTCATTGGATGCCGATATAATCATGGTTTAAATATTTCTTGAATTTTTGCAATTTTGTAAAATATTTTATTATTAATTTTAACATTCAGGGTTTAATACTTTTAGCGTTCGTTATTGAGCATGAGTTAAACTCTATTGAACTTCAGTCGTTTGGATTCTTTTTTCAAATATTCAATTGCGTGAATTTCTTGAATTTTTGTAAGCTAAAGAACGGTGATTATGTTTAATATCTGTGCAGTTTATATGAGGAAATAAGAAAATAAAAATTATACATTATAATTTTTCATGCTAATATATGAAATGCATCTTCACTTTTTAATAGCTTTATGATGTTGTGGAAATTGATTCAAAGAGATAGTTCATGTATACAATGAATAGAAAAGGTGAAAGTCCTTTAAAATAACACAGTTTGAGTGCCAGTCAAAAAAATGTTAATACTGAATGCTATCATGAGTATCAAATTATGAAAATTATGCATTTTATTTCGAATCAACACAACTATTATATCCAGTGAATTAGCTGGTCGTCAAAGATGGTTTATAAAAGAATGCTCATTTGATGAAATTAAAAAAGTTATCTGTACAAAATAGAATTAAATATGTATGAAAAGAGAATGAGTATAAGAACAGCATGAAAAACAATGTGCTAGATGTGAGACACAAAAATTCAAATAAAAACATTGCGTTACTCATCAAATGTCAGAATAATATGATGAGATTTGTAGTACATTTTAAGCAAAATGATTCGAAAAATGGCATTGTATTATGCAGGTGCTTGTACTAACCATGACAAAGCAGTCAGAGAAAACCATCAGGGAAAGTCATATACTTGTAAATGAAAATATACCAAAGGTTACAAATAATTACTCTTTATCTTGTTATAAATAAAATATACGAAGGGTGATAAAAATACAAAAGAAAAATGCTTTATGAATATTAGACAAGGATGGAAAGGTAATTAAGAGACATATGTGGCAGTCCTTTCTCTAAATAATCACCACACCTTTTGAGACATTTACCACAACGCTTGGACGAATTTGTTTAACTCGTATTGGTAATAATCATGTCCCTGGTTATTGAGCCATTTCTCCGCTCCTTTTTGAACATCACCGTCTGATATGAACATTCTTTCGGATAAGTGTTTCTTCAATTCCGGAAAAAAGAAATAGTCACTGGGAGACAAATCGAGGCTGTATGAGGGTCAGTTCTAGAACTTCCAACTAAACGTTTTCAGCAACATTTCTGTCGACTTCAAAAGAAAAACGCCATTTCGCCACCTATCTACTTATTGCTTCGCAACCCCCCCCCCTCACATTTCAACGCTTTGTTAGTGAATCTCTTCTGAGGACACATTCTTGGTCCAGAGAAATCGTATCATATCTCGAACCTCAGTGCGAGAAAACTTCTCTAGAAGTCTTGCTATTACTGTCGCTGTTTCGGGTCTCAGTATTAACACATCGACTCGAATGACCAGTCTAGGACAACTAGACCATTCCGTCTCCACTATGGGTAACAATATTCGCATCCACAATTTCTAATTTCCGAATACTGCTGCTTGTAAACTTATTTGGATCATCCCTCGTATAAATAGAACGGTGAAAAGTTTCCAAGTTTAACTTTTTGAACAGTTCTTTAGAAATTTTATTTTTCTTTCAAGGAATATTCTTCATATACTGATATTTTAAGTAGAAGCTATGTTCTCATTTTATTAAATGAAAAGTGATAAATTTAGGAAACTTTAAGTATTGCTATCTCTGACTATTTTTGAGTCGCATCAATTACCACGTTGAGAGCGATTCACCGATCAACTCTAGGAACTTTTGCGATATTTTAATTTATTAACTTAAAATACTAAAAAAAATTTAAATAATCATAAATCAGTGTTTCATATCTTGTCACTTTTAATTAAATTTTTTATTTCAGATATTAATATTCAAGAATACTTTACTTAAGAAAAACTAATAATATTTGTGATTGTTAAAAAATTTAAACTTAGAAATTGTTTTACTATTACACTTAATATTTTAATTGGATTTTATAGAGTAACTTTTTATAGAAATATATAGCATTAATTGCTGTATAATTGGTATGTCACTTCTAAAGGTGTAGTTAAAATGATGGTTAAATTTACACCAATGTATTTTTTAAAGTGTGCGTATGAATGTGTGTGTGTCTAGAAATTTATAAATAAAAGTTGAAAACAGGACGCTTTCTGTATATGAAAAATAATGATATTACTTAGAATTGGTACTTCCTTACAATTTTTACAAAGATTTTGATGATTGCTAAATGGATACCTGATCAATGTCCTTTCAAGCCTAGCCGCAAAGTAGGTTACTTGCTTACACAAATGAAAGTTTTTGAATATGCAAGAATTTTGACGCAAGAATCTCTAACCGGAGTCAAGTTACGGCTTATTCAATATTCTGTTTCAAATATAAAAAGCGACAGAGAATTAAGTCAGAAAAGAACTATCGGCAAAGAACTAAGGATATTCTAATTAATACGGCAAAGAAGTAAGAAAAGAACTTTTGGCAAAGAACTAAGTCAGAAAAGAACTAAGGATATACTAACTAATACGGCAAAAAACTAAGAAAAGTACTGTCGGCAAACTAAGTCAGAAACGATTCAAACCCTTAAAAATTTAAGTTAGTTAGTAAGAAATTAAATCAGTGAAGAAATAAATCAGTAGAATTAAGTCTCTAAGAAAAAATCCCCAGTTTGCGTACGTGGACTGTTGAGCTATTCTGCTATTCTATTAGATCTTTGAAGTTTGTAATTGATTTCAACAAATGCTATATTTGTGGTAGCTTCATCTACATTTCATTTTTTTGTGAAATAAATGAATTTATTTCAATTGTTGAACATAGTCGCTACTCAGCACTGTTAGACTGTTCACAACTGGTGGATTTCGGTAACGATAGGCTACTTTATGCTGTTCAGAAATAAATAGAAGCAAGTTATTAATAAATACCAAACATGGAATAAGAAATGAATGCTGCAACATATAAATAGCATAAAAGATTTTAAAACCAGAAAAATCAAGTAAAGATTTGTTGTTAATGCTGTTGCTTATCCCCCTTGGATTCAACTTCATTTCAACCCAAGTTAGAAATAGGTGAAAGAGGCTTCATGAGTTTCTAAGGATAAAGAACTCTTAGCACCCGAAGGAATAAGTCTAATTTTAGCTCATGTGAAGGTGCTATTCACTTACACAATCCCTTTTTACAGGAGGACACTTTCACACACCTCAAAAATATAACACTTGATAAAGAATAATCATGCCTGAACCGGGATTTGAACCCATGACACACATATTACAAGGAAGATCTACTACTCCTAGGCCAGGATGTCGACAGCAATGATTTTATCCTGAAATGAAACATGGCACACTAAAAAGATAAATTTCACCAAAACAAAACAAAACTGTGGAAGCGTGAATATGTATATATATGATGCGTGTGTGTGTGTAAAATAATTTTTTTCTTTTGATAGTATTGTTCCAAAAATTTTTATCGTAGTTTATCTACACCTTTGAGAAAGTTAAATGTTGCAATTTTTAGATCAATACCGTGGATCGATTCAATTCCCACGGCTCCGGTAAAGATGAATATCTCTAGAAAGATGAATTCGGAATGAAATCGAAAAATATGAATTTGTTGTGGGTCGATAGGTGTCAAGACAGCGAGTGTAAGTTATTTTTCAAATAAAATCCGGAAAATAAAATTCAAATAAACACCAGGAGTCTTAAAGATTTAAGAACTGTGAAATAACTCGGAGTTGAGATTATCACTAAATAGAATGTCATTTAGTCGCTCTCATTTATTTATTATTTGAATACATGCATAAATTTAAATGAATTATTTAAACGGACAATGAGTCTTGATTTATTCAAAGATAGTTTTCATGTAGGCAACGAAAACTTAACTATTATGTTGAAATTCATTTTCAGTGATTTATTAAAATAAAGTGACGGATCACGTAAGTTCAAAGGACGATTGCTGCAAATATTTCATGTCTTGAGGTATGATACAAAAAGTAAGATAAAAAAAATTCTTTAAAGCATTTTAATTTTAAATTGTTTTTCTTTTTTAAATATTGTTATATTTTCATTCTGTATGGGAATCCCCAAAACCAGTTTACCCTAATTTCAATAAATTCAAATAATTCTTTTGAATATTTTTTTTAAATTTAATTGCTTTAATAGTACTACTCTTTGAAAAAAGTACATCATAATAGTACTTAAATAAAATACTGATGGTAATATCTAAAGGGCTATTTTTTGCCTTCATATCAGAAATATTTTTATAAAAAAATAAAACTGAAATAAATAGCTATATTCTTTTTTCTAATATTATTTTAATCGAAGAGAAGTTGTAGTAAATTTTGAGATATAAATAAAAACTGCGCTTTAATAATAAAAATAAAAATACATTTTAATAGGATTTTTCGACCTGTAGTAATTATTTTTCCCTTCAATAGAAAATCGTAAAAATCCAATGCGCAATTTTCAATAATTTTTCTTGATACAGTTTTTAATTAGTTCAACAAATAAATGTGTTAATTAATTGTGATTAGGCTTGAGCAAAATTTTATTCGTAAATGAATACGGACATAAACATATTCTATTAAATCATACGAGAGTTAGGATAAAAAAAAGTTTACAAGCAACAGTATTAGGAAAGTAGAAATTGTAGATAAAAATATTTTTACCCAGAGTAGACTAGTTGTCTTTAACCGGTCATCCGAGCAGATAGTGTTATTACTGAGGTCTGAAACAGCAACGGTAATGGCAAGAAGTCTAAAAATGTGGTCTTGTGCAGAAGTGCGAACCGTGATACGATTTCTATGGGCGAAGAATGTATGCCCATCGGACATTCACAGACAAGTCGTTGAACAAATCGTTGTAAGGGGGAGAGGAGAAATAAGTAATGAAATGCTGTCATTCTTTTGAAGCGGGCAGAGTGACGTTTGTAAACGTTGTACACGTTTGTAACTGTTGTAAACGTTTAGATGAGAGATTTGGGACCAATCCTCATACAACCCTGATTTGGCTCCCAGTGACTTTTTCCTTTTCTCCACATCGAATAAACACTAATCCAAAACAAGGTTCATATTAGACGGTGATGTTCACAAAGTTGTTGAGAACTGGTTCAATAACTAGGAACCTGATTATTACCTAGATGGATTAAGCAAATTTGTCTAGAGATGTGATAAATGCATCCACAGGTTTAGTGATTATGTAGAGAAGTGAATGACACATATGTCTCTTAATTATCATTTGTATCTTAAGTCCACTCTTAGTACAGCATTTTTCCTTTGCCTTGTAAACTTTTTTGTTAATTTAAACGCCCCTCGTATTTTTTAAAACTTAATTGAGAGATTTACAAATGTATTTGTTTTTCTTTTATTTTAATCTCAAAATCATTATTATTTCGCATCTGAAATTTTTATTTAGATTTTAAAATTTTAGGAATGGTATAAAAAGTATACCAACACAGAATTTTCTCCTGCTTAATCGTGAGTACGGAAGCTAAAACTGGAATTTTATCTTCGTAAGTGATAATCATAATAAGTTTCTTGATTTAGTAACATTGATTTAAATGTTTCGTCAAGATACCCCTCCTTGATAAAATACTTTTTATTGATCCACTCAAATTCAAATGCATTTTCTTAAATTTGTTAAAGATGGCAATTGATGCTAATACAATTTTTTCTTTCAAATATTAATTCATTAATTACATTTAATCAATGTTTAATGCCAGAAATACATTTTTAACAGCTGGTAATGAAAAAAAAAATCAGCTTGCAGTATCTCAATCGGTAAAATGGTAGAATGTCAGTATTTCTCCCTTTAAGGTGAAGAATGCGAGATCTATTCTGGCAAAAATCAGTAATTTTGAAGAATTAATTTTTTTTATATGGTAGAAAAAACTTCTCTTATATAAGATATTTATCAGGGTATAAATTTAGGATTAAATACCGTCAGTGACGAAACGTGTTGATCACTGGAAACGTTTTCTTATCATATGTATATACATATTTATATTAATTATTATTATTTAATAAAAAGTAACTAAAATAAAAATTTTCTTCGTTCACCTAAATAGGAATTGAATTTAAAAAATTATATTACTTGTTTTACGGTGGGAGCCAAAACGCTTTGCACTAATTCCATTAAAATAAATTAAATTAAAAACTTAATTCGAAGCTTAAATAGAAAAAGTCAATTCGCAGTGGGTGTAAACTTAACTTGGTTAAAGATTTACCATTAAAGACTTGCACATAAATGTTTACTTTTTCAGAACCTCTACTATATTTTATTCTCTTTAGAGACATTTTAATAGTAAGGCGTGTTTTTAATGATTATTGAACCCTAATTGCGTTCGGTCTCATTTGCGTTTTGTTCCGCCATTTGTGATATAATTTTTAAGCTTTTTTGTAAGCAAAATAAACAAAGGGAAAACGTTTTCTCTGTCAAAACATTCAATATCCCCGCCTCCGTAAGTCTGAAAAAAAAATGTTTTATTTAACTATGTTCCTCTGTAATTATGATAACTCAAAAATGCTTTCATCTAGGAAGATGATTTTCATGCATGTATTATCGTAAAATTTATAGATTTTTTAACGCTCATTTTGTGGAGTTCGATAGACAAAATTTGGATGGTCACAGCTTTAAAATCTAAAGTGTAGATTTGATTCAAATTTTGAACTAAATCATCCCAAGACTTGCCTTTCAGTTGGTCTGTATTTTCTCATTTTTAAAAATATAAAAATTTGATAATACAGAAACTTAGTTAAATTAAATTTGGCGTTTAATATTTTGATTCTGTGACAAGTTTTTGTTTCATCCGATCAAAAAAAATTGTCTGAAGTTCTTCTTCTCTTTTTGTTATTTTATTGCGTGGAGAATAACTTTCATGATCATAAAATAAAAATAAGGGCACTCGAAGAGCTTACGATTTTTCCCCAAAATCCAAGATTTTATGAAGAGAGATTACACTTTCATTGGACGTATGTGAGAAATTTTCGGGGAGACCCATCGCTGTTTTCGTCACGAACAGATGACGAAACTAATTCATAAAGGAAGTATCAAGTAAAAATGTCATCTTTTAACGAAATTGCATCAATGAGAAGAAATAAATAATATATAATACAAATTATTATTATTATTTATTAAGGTATTATAAAATATAAGCAATGATCAAATTATTTCATAGGAATATAAATTATCCAGTTCATTCAAAGAGCAAAGCAGGTTAAACATGTTTTTGAGAATTACATTTAGCCAGAGAAATTTAAAAATGAAATTCATGCTCAAATACAGTTTTACCTTTTCTGAATACATTTTATCACATAGCTCAATCTAATACTTTAAAATAGGATAATTTTGGCGGTATTACCTAATTATCGAAACATATATTACACTTAGCCTTGAAGATATTATAAGATTACCATCTCGCCTTATCTTATCACATTTCCAAGTAATTTGCGTTAAACGCCGATTTAATAAGTCTAACCACATAAAAGATAATTACATATATTTTTGAGGATTACTCCTAGGCAGTTTCCTGTTCCAGATTTAGAAAAAAGGGGGGTATTATTGAATTTTCATCAAACCCAGAAGCTATCATTAAAAACAGTCCTAATGTACAAGGATTAGTAATCGATTTTCTTTTCTCATCTCTATGTAGGTAGCCGGTAATTAACGGTCTCGTAACTGCGATGTAACTAAAAATACATTCTGCTAATTTACGGAATGTAATAAACAGGCTTTAATGTTCAACCAAATCTTCCCAAAGGGTTTTCAGACATTACTTAATAGCGATGTTAATCCCTTGCCTTAAGTTATCCTCCCATAAAAGTATCTACGTGAACTGGCTATAATGTATGTTAAAAGGTCCGTTGGAAAATAAGATTAAGTTCTAAGGTTATGAAGTATCTTAAATATTTATCTTTTCTTTAATTAAATACTAGTCGTGTTGTAACGAAGTTATTTACAATTGTGAAATATTGCTTCTCTTTTTATATATACATTGTATACGAAAATGTGTTTTTCAATTTCTATTATTAGTTCACACTCTCTCTATATATATTGTTCAAATTTTCAATCGTTTATAAAATACTTTTTAACTCTCCACTCAAGTTCAAATACATTTTCTTAAACTTGTAGGGAATGATACTTTATCTTCTTAAAGAAGTTTTTTTATATTAATTCTTTCCTTAAATTTAATTATTTTTAATACTTTAAATACAGTTTTAGCAGTTTGTAATGAAAACTGAAATCAACAAGCAGTAGTTGAATCGGTAAAATGCATAGATGTTAGTATTTTTCACGTAAAGGGGAAAAATGCGAGTTCAATCCCAGCGATGAGAAAGTGTAGAGAACCAATAGTTTAATAAATTAGAAACGAAAAAAAAAAGCGAATAAATAATAACAAACAAAAATAATAGTCCAACTCCATATATAGAAAGGAAAATGGAAAACCTGCTAGGAAATTTGCTTTCTATTTTGTTACTTAATATTGTGATTCTGTCATATGTATATGAATATTTATATTAATTCTAATTATTTAATAAAAAGTAACTAAAATAAAATAAAAATTTGTTGACCTAAGTAGGAATTGACTTTTAAAAAATTATATTACTTGTTTAATTAATGTAAATAAAAAGTAGACATAAGTCTTTCCCTCAAAAAATATGATTAAAAAAATTTCTTAAAGTATATGGCGTTGATCTGAATTCTCTAAATCAATTTGAATTTTAACAGCATTTATAGCTTATTTTTTAATTTTTAATGGAAGAATTGGAGTTGGAATTCTTCATTGAGTGTCCATTTCCTTATACCTGGTGATTCATAATGAATGGGCCAAAAG
>JAPMOQ010000260.1:99796-118586 GCA_026543055.1 Argiope trifasciata | reverse complement strand
CTGCCGTAATAGATTTATTCAGCTGAAACAAATTTATTCTGCGACTACAATTATTCAAGTTTTATTTGGCAACTGGGAAAAAAATCATCGAATGCTCGCCGCTAGAGGAGCTGTTAAACAAAATGTCGTCCATGCAGGAGAAAGCGTACTGCGTTTTTGAATATGCCAAAACCTCCTCGGTAATTGTTGTGCAAAGACATTTTCGCACGAAATTTTGTAAAAAACTACCGTATCGGCATAACATAAGCAGGTGGGTGAAGCAGTTCTAGGATACCGGCAGCTTATGCAAGAAACAGTGGATAACTGCAGTGTTGAACTCCATCACAGGGGATATGCTATCACGAGTGTGGCAGGAGCTTGATTACAGTGTAGACATTTGTCTTCTCACCAGAGGGGCACATATTGAACACATGTAGGAACTTGAATAAATATGGTTTTGAGGTAAATTTGAATTTTCTAAATATATTAAATACAACGTTCCCAATCATGTTTTCTTTTTGTCCCATTCATTATGAATCACCCTGTATATTGTTTTCAGTTTCTTACTCTTTTACGATTTATTCTAGATTAATTTTATATACTTTCAAATGTATAATCTTCCGAGAGCACCTCGTAATTGAGGATGAGAAGCTTCAAGCATAGTGGTTGGTTTTCGCCTCCGTGGGAGTCTGGATCCTTCCAACGATGACAGAATGCACTTCCCAACGCAAGTGCACTTCCCAACCCTTGGCCGGTTATGGTCCTTAGAATTCAGCCATAGCTCCCTCCAGTATTGCTGTTGCATCAGTCCGACCATTCATATTTTTCCGTGTGTCTTCGGTGGGTTAGAGTAGCCAGTTAAAGGTTTCTATTACATTAATAAAAGTACTTTTTTTAAATTAATTTATATATATATATATATTTAGGTCTTTTGAAAGTTAAATTATATTCAAACATTACATTTTCTCAACGTGCATGTGTATAAATTCAGTAATTAAAAATCAATCAAATCAATTTTTAAGGATTGATTATTTAAATATTTAAATTTATTTAAAATAAGAATGATCAAACCACTGTGATGATTTTATTTTATTTGTTTTACCAATGAATTCGAAGATTTTTTCGAAGTGGACAAACACATGTATCTCTTGAGAGAATTAATGTCCTCTCTGACTTGGCAAACAGCCAAATTCGAGATGAAGGATCATAAGAATTATTTTCATAGGATATTTCCTAATTTCATAATCTTCAGCCTTTTTTTATAGCGGTTGTTCGTTTCCATTTATTTGATTAGAGTTTTATCAACTGAAATCATCGGACACAATAAACTTAAAATAAATGTTTAAAATCAAAATTACCTTTTTTATTCGTTTTTAAAGCACCATGTAATATAGTTGTGGTTCCGATTTCGTTACCAATAATCAATTACAAACAAGGCCATGACAATTTAATTGCCTTCAAATAAATGAAAAAATTGATGATAAATATCACACGAAGAAATGAAGAAACTGAGGTAATCAGATAAACATAAATTCCAATGAAAAAATATAGAAACTCTCATTATATCTTAGGCCAATGTTTCCTGTAAAAAATCATGTATATGAGAAAAATATTTAAACTTTCATAAGAAAACCGAAATACAATATGATCGGGAAATTTAAAAATCCTACCATACGAAGAAAATACGAAAAATGAAAATTCAAAATCAAATTCAGAAACTTCTTCGGCCGTCACAACATCACTTGAATGAAAGAAAAAGGCCCAGATTTTTTTTTTCAAACGCATTTCTAACATTTTTACACAAAAACTTGCAAAAGGCGGATTACAATATAATGTATTCAGGCGAAATACATTTATACATATCAGAAAACTAAAAAAAATTTTTGAAATACTACATTGGCTTCTTTCTTAAGATTTATGCGTCTACTATTTCTTTTACATTTAATAACAGATACCTGAAGTTGTTATGGTAAAAAACATTATAAGAAAGTTGTATATTTTCCACTCATAGCCGAAACAACTTTTTCTTTGATATTTAACAGAAATATACTAGTAGAAAATACTCTAAAACATAGGAAACATATTTTTATTGCTGCATATATTGCAGTTCACATATTAAGATAATTTATTATAAATTATAATAGTCTTTAATTAATAACTGGTGTTTTCAGGCAACTAGTTGACCCATCAGGAAAATTGGTTGTATTTATTTCAGAATAGATGGTACTCGGAGCGTTGCTGCAGCCGAAAAATATAATATTAACTGCAATCAATCAATCAATCAATTTAACAATGTTTTATCGAAATAGGAGGAACGGTACGACAGTGCATAAAAAGCGAACAAACTTTCATTTTTATATATTAGATTTCTGTTTTCTTTATGAATTGTAAAACTTGGTGTTCTTTAAGAATGGTAATGAATGTTGTTGTTGTTGTCGTGTCCGTGTTTTTCACGGAAAGGGGGTGCAGTAGCTTCTGAAGGTAAAGACCCCTGAGCACCCAGAGGGCAGAAGTCTGACTTCTAGCTCACACACACGACGCAACCCTTTTCAGGGGGTGGTCGAATTCATTCATACACTCCTTCATCCATCAGCAAGTCGGAATTTAGATCCAAATCAGAGACCGACTCATCCCTGATTCAGTACCCCCAGAGGTATCGTTTTGTTATGGGAACTTGGAGGACTTTGCAGTCTCGACATATTTAACGTGCCCCAACTGCCATTAGCCAACACGGCGGTCTTTGGCCAAGACGAGGGCAGAACCCGTGACCTTTCGGTTACGAGACTGACACTCTACCAAACAGGCTACCGCGGCCTTGTTGGTAATGAATGAAATTATTAATTTTATCTCGTGATTCGTTTAGTATTCGTTCAGAATTCTCAAGTTTAATTTTTGAAAAGATAATTAAAATATTTTCTTTTAAAATTGATTAAACATAGAAAATATTTTTATACCATAAAATCGTTAATAAAGTCGAAAAGAGAATTTTTAAAAATTAAGATGGTGCAAAATTATATGTACTATAATATTTTGGTAGTTACTGCAAAAAGCGCTAAAATTTAATTAAAATTTCAAACCTCCAACGTTGGTTCCCCGAAACTTTCTTGTATATTCTGTATTAACGTTGTTACCTCTGAGAATGACTTGCATGACATTTTCGTACTACAGCTACAAAACATTAAGGTTTAATTTGGATTTAGTTTGGAATTAGTTGTATATTATATACTAATATACAACTTTTTTTTCAGTCGCTCGAGATAACTCGGGACAATAAGCTAATATTAAATCAAAATGTTACATTCATAAAAATTAAAAATTCAACTTATAAAACCTGCATATTTTGTTTTGTTCCGTTTCCTAGTGTTTAATAAGGAAATAAAAAATGTAATGATCTTTGGCAATTTTTTTTCGAAAAAAACAGTAAGGAAATCGGTTGTATAATAAATCCGTACACTAAAATTCATTTATGTAGTTTTTAACATCTTGTATTTATTATATTCTCCTCTGTTCTAACAACTAAACAAATTTCCTGTGAATTGATTTCCTTCCCTTTTTGATGGAAAGCAACATATTTCATGTGAAACAAATTTATGCCTTTCATCCTTTTAACTAAAACATTTCTGAATTATCGTATTCACGGATATTCAGATATATTGTACAGACATGTATATACATATATAATTCCAAAAATATGTTTTTCTTTAGATTCAGAGAGATATGGAACATGAAAATTCGTCAAAACCTCGAATTTGAATTTTTCGAAATATCCAACACTTTCTTAGTACATTCTGCTTTCAAAGAAAATATTTCTTAGTAGCCGAGAAAAATTTCTTCCAAGTTTATATTTTGATGATGCAAAGGAATTCCATTTTATACTTTGAATAATATTTTACTAAGTTTCCAGTTTCAACTTGGAGCAACAACTTTGCTCATATTTTCCCTTTAAAATGAAACAAATTATTTCTTTTTCACTGATTTACTTAGCGCTGTGTTAATAATTTCTGTGAGAAATTTATTGAATGCATTCTTTTTTTATTAAGAACAAATCATGAAATTTCCAGTTAATTATAATAAGGGCACTGGGAAGAATTTATTTCCTAATACCCCTATATGTAGTTGTTGTCGTGTCCGTGTTTTTCACGGAAAGGGGGCGCAGTAGCTTCTGAGGGTAAAGACCCCTGAGCAGCCAGAGGGCAGAAGTCTGACTTCTGGCTCACACACACGACACAACCCTTTTTAGGGGGTGGTCGAATTCATTCATACACTCCTTCATCCATCAGCAAGTCGGAATTTAGATCCAAATCAGAGATCGACTCATCCCTGATTCAGTACCCCCAGAGGTATCGTTTTGTTATGGGAACTTGGAGGACTTTGCAGTCTCGACATATTTAACGTGCCCCAACTGTCATTAGCCAACACGGCGGTCTTTGGCCAAGACGAGGACAGAACCCGCGACCTTTCGGTTACGAGACTGACGCTCTACCAACCAGGCTACCGCGGCCTCCTATATGTAGTAAGGGAACTGATTGCTTACGAGAAAATTAAAATAAATATGATTTTTCTTTCTTTATTATTTTGTATATGCTTTATCCAATTTTTATTATTTTTCTACGAACTTGTAAAGATAAAGTGAACGCCATTTTTTATAATTTCTATCAGTTTCTTTATGGTTGTACTTTTTCGGAACTTGCGAATCATTAGCCGTTCAGCTAATTCTTCAGACAAAGGGAAAAAATTAGTAAGAATATCTCTGAAATGTGACATTTTGATATAAGAAGGCATTTATATGAATGCTAATTCATTATTTTGCTGAAGCATCCACGAACTGGCTTTCCTCCTAAAGTTAAATTTTGAAGTTACGTGCAATCACTCTATATATTTGAACAAGGTAAAATTTATATGATAGGATAAACGGTTACATGATACTCTTCCCTTGTTCTCGGAGAAATGGTTTAATTCATTGCATGTGGGAAATATTTGAAAACTTCCGAAGCTTTTTATTGTAGTAATAACTTAGAAGAAAGATAACTTCGAATTGCTTCCGGTCGACGAATTCTTTGACCAATATTTGATTATGAGAATCGCTCAGAAGTTACTGGATTGTGCAGAAAAGAATTCAAAAATTAATGCTTTTAATGAAATAATAATTATTAAACGACATACAATAATCATTAATGACATTAAACTGACTTAGGAAAATACAAATTATACATTATGCATGTAAATAAACATTAAAAACAAAAGAAAAATATTAGTTATTTATTATTATAAGATCTGCAAAAATCAGAAAATTTTAAGAAATGGACTTAATCCTATTTATTTCGAGGAGACTGACATTCTTTTCCTATAAAGTATACGTTAATTTCTCCTTTCGTTGAAAAGCTCTGAAAAATTGTTTAAAATCCAAGATTCGCAAGCTCATAAAAAATAGTTATTAAAGTTATAAAAGTAAAAAATAGTTAATAGAAATTTTTTAAAAATTAAAAAAATATTTTAATTGAAATAATAATTATTAAATTATATATATAATAATAATTAGTAACAATACTGGCTCAAGAAAAAACAAAACACATATAAATATATTAAAAACTATAAATAACCTATATATAGTGGTTCAAACAATTGAGAGTACACCTTACTTTTACTTGATAATTCCAACTTTAATGTAAATAACATGTTTTTATTTTCACATATAATAAATGATTTAATTTACAGTAAAAATAAAATACAATCTACAAAAAGCTTCTAAAGTGAAAAATTTTGGACGCATTTTAAGTAAACATAAAAATATTTTTGCCTCAAGTAATTGAGAATACACTGATGGAATTTTTGTAATATCTCGCTTATAAAGAAAGTATTAATATTTAGTTGCATGATTTTGGGTTTTTATAATGACATCTAAACACCGTAGTACCAATTTGACGAAATTTTTGGTGGTGTCTGAAAATATTTTACCCTATTCTTCAGGGAATATTTGTTTTAAATGGGTTTTGTTCCTAATTTGTTCTTTTATAATCATCGCTGTTTCGAGCTAAAATTTTGGTTTTAAATGGAAATTTCTTTTTCCAGCAGAACAACAACTTCAAAAATACTGCACTTATCTCTAATATGTGTTGCTGTTTTCGTTGCAATCACCAGCTACACACAACCCCACAGTCCGTCGATATCAATGTGAATGAAAATATGTGGGCCGTACTCAAAACAACGACCCTAAAAGACCAAATTAGAAATAAAACTCATTTAAAACAAATGGAGTAACCTGAAGAATGAAGTAAAATATCTTCAGATATCACCAAAAAACTGGTAGAATCGGTACCACGACGTTTAAGGGTCATTGTAAAATGCAACTAAACATCGACATTTTCTGTCTAAACGAGATATTACAAAAATTTTAATGGCTTATTCCCAATTTCTTAAGGAAAAAATCTTCATGCTTTATTTAAAATGCTTCTGAGACTTTTCAATTTAGAGGTTTATCATCGATTGTTCTTTATTTTTACTCTAAATTAAACCATATATGTAAAAAAAAACATGTCTGCATTTTTTGGTAATGCGTTATTTACATTGAAAGTCCGAATTATCAAATAAAAGTAAGGCGTACTCTCAATTGTTTGAGCCACTGCATATAAAAAGCTAACGCGCACGCAAAAATCGAACTTATTACTAATTTTCGAATGGCAACAGTTAAATATAAATAAAACATGATACGAATTTCAAATCGCTTCCATCATAGGACATTTTTACAGCTGTACAGAATCAAACGCTTCTCTTAGCTAATTAATGGAAGTGCAAAAATCATTGGAAACGCTCTAGAGATTGTTCGCCATGTCATCTAAGAGGACATTTAGTCAGAGAAAAGATGATGTAAAAGCGATACCATACCAAAGAGGCTTACAGCCATAAGTTTAATTAAGCGCAAGAGTATGCTTAACCATTGTGAGATAAATAATCATGTTTAGACTTTAATCTACGATTTCCAACCAATCACATCAAAATCGTGCCAATTTTTCAAAAACTCTCTAAAAGACTGCAACTTTAGATGTATACCAGAGATGCTAACAAATGACTTTTAAAGTTTCAATCAAAAACTGTCACGATTATATTTGGTGAGGAATCGGTCAAAAAAATTTCAATTTAGGAGCCCGTATATTAATCCTAATTTTAACCGTAATCGCTGTAATTTGTATTTGCAAATCATTACTCATATCTTCTGAAACAATTTTTTTATAAGAAGTGGATACATATTTGCTTTAAACACTAAAAAAGTTATATTTTTAATAACCAGCGGGTGACCGAGCTCCGCTCGGAGAAAACAGGCATCGAAGCTAACTCGAAGATTTAAATTTTAAATTGTGATTTATAAAAACAATACATGCCATAAGAAAATTTGGGAAACCATTGATGAAAAGATAACCGGTTAAACCTCGGCTTTTCATCGTCCACCACCGATGTCATGTCTTGATGTTCCATTGGAAATCCCCATCTGCACTGGTCTCTTCCATGTTTGCTGACCATGCACGGAGCGTTTGGGTTCATATCACCACACGGGTTATGGATCATCCATTTCGAGATCAGTTCCTTGAGTTCCGGATCATATTCTGGAAACTTTATTAGTTCGCCATATTGGCTATAGATGGCAGAACGTTACCGCTTGAAACCTATTAGCCAAAATGGCGAACTAATAAAGTTTGAAAATATCCTATCTGTAACTCCGAACTGCTTGACCGTAGCGATTCAAAAACGGCGTCAATCGATTCCTCGTGGCCAAAAACCCTAGACCCCCAAGTTTACCGGAGTTTATTAATTCTGGGGCAATTTTCGACTTGGCAACCATTCCTCGTATTATAGTATAAGATATAAATTTCATTTTCGTGCAATTTTTTTTATTTAATTTCTGTAATATTTTAAATTCTAGTTAATACGCTTTCAGAAACAATGCACAAACTCGGTATTCAAATTTTCTATCAAAATCTTCAAGTTCGTGCATTTATCAGTCACAGAACTCGCAACAGGATTTTTATTTTCTAATGTATGCATTTTGTAAATTTCAATAAACAGTTTTAGTTCGTATTAAATAACCAGATAAAAAGTTTTTGAAGAAATACATGCCATATTAATAATTAATTAATAATCTGGGCGTAAATAGACAGTCACAAGGGGAGAATATTTAATTATTTCCATAAAATCTACAAAATTCAGAAAATATTTAAAATGGAACTAATCCCATTGATCTCGAGGGGACTCGCATTTCTTTCCAACAAAACAATATCTAATATCTTTTTCTGTTGAAAATCTCTGAAAAAATGTGAAAACCAAAATGCGCAATTTCATAAAAAGAAATATTTAAAGCAGAAGATTTTTTACTCTCATCAATAATGTATGGCGATATGAAAAAATAAAAACTACAAAAAAGAATGCTGAACTGTGATCCCAGACGGAAAAATATGGAGACAAAAAGAGAAAAAAACCTATTCAGTCTTCTATAAAATTCTCCAATGAATGTCTTCCCTGACCTGATTTCACCGCTGCCCTTAGAATGATGTCATCAGCAATGTTGCCAACCGAGAGGGGAAAGGTGCAAGTCATAAATCAGACGAATATCGTCACGTGACATCATAAATCAAGTTGACATGCTTAGAGTTAGTAATAGGATACACGTCACACACATATTCAAATTTAATTTCAAATGAATGCAACATCTTCATCAAGAAATCTATTCTTTCCTCTTCAATTTGTATTTTAATTTTCTTTTCAAGAAATAATCGTAATTGTAATGGAAAGAAAAATTAATTTGTTTAGGTAGCCGATATTTGCTGACAAGTTCATTTGATAGATTGTCTAGTTCTTCGCCCGAAAGATTATTGAATGTAGCAGTTTCAAGTATCTTGAATTTTTAATTTTTTTTTATTTCAGTAATATTCTTCGCTTGTTATAATTTGAAATTGATTATTCAATTATAGTTGGATATCTTTGCATGGTGAGATAAATTTGTTGCAAATTGATAGTACTTAATGAAGTTATTTCATTGAAATATTTTTTAGTAATCATTCACAAGCAATATTTTTATTATATCCGTTTCATCAACGAATATAGATGTTGGAAATTTCGTTTGCTTTATTTTTATTTCTGTAAAAAAAAAACAGAATTACTTAGATTATATCTATGTGTGTACATATGTGCGTTTCTAATGATAATTTAAAATCTAATTCAAATTTACTTAATTTCCTAATTCCTAGCTCATTTCAGCACATAATAACTTCTTTCTAAAATATTCTCTTTTTTTCATCCCATTCCACTTTTACTATTTAATTCTAATTAATTTTCTTCTCTAATTTCTATTTAATTCAACACGAGTTGTAAAATTGCTGACTAAAAGCTAACAAGTTCCCACACTCCGAGTGAAGGGTTAAAAACTATCCAGCCAATCAAATTCTTTTCAAAAGTTCCCTACGATTCCCTTTCCTGTGATTGACACGTGTTGGAAATAATTATTAAAATCTCACAATATATATTCACAGGGATAAAATTTTCAATAGCTTTCCCTCATTTTGTTTTGTGTCGTGCTCGTCGCGTTTCTGTTTGTTCATAAATAATGTACCCAGCGATGGAAATTAAACGCAGTTAAAAATTCAAATTGTCTTTCTGTTTTTAACCAGAACTCTGCTCCAAAAATTATATATATATATGAATATTTTTAGAATACTTATCTAGCTTCTCATACACGAAATATATTAATATTTTCCGCTTATTAATTTTTGAAAAGTATTCAGTCATTGTGGTATTTTGGCATAACAAGATAAATTTCCTAAAAATTTACAGTAACTAATATGCTATATCAATGAAATGTTTTTAAGGATTTATATAATTGTTTATTACGAATATTTCTATGTACAGCACTGTTAAACATTATACGAAACAATATTTTTTCCTGTGTTTTTAAGTTTTATTCTATCATTTTTAACTTCGTTCAATCGTTCGTTTCAATATCTTAAGACTACTTTTTGACGATTTTATTTCACTAAAATGTTGAGGCGCTTAAAAATTAGCTCATTTTCGAATTTTATAGTTCTCGATTTCAGCTTCCATTAACCCCCTTTTCTTACATCTTTTTATCCCACGTGTATGTGATGGTCATTTCATTTATATCCATATTATTTTAATTCAAATTTGTTTATTAATTTGCTTATAAAATTAGTTCAAGTGACCTGAAGAATATTTTTACTTAATATCATTCGTTAAACGTGACAGAAATTATCCACCTTTGTTAATATCAAAATTTTATTTTAAAAATTCGATAACAAATAAGAAATGGTTATAACTTAAAACGTTGTTATTATTTTGTAAAAAAGGGAATTACTAAATCTTCCAGTATAAATCTTAAATTTTCAGCTTATTTAAAAATCTTAAAATTTCCTCTTGCAATACGTGCCAACATTATTGTTAAACAAAAGTATCTCATCCTTTCATCTTTCCCCTTACCCCCGTTTTGACTATATCAAGCATCCTAATGCATGCGCAAAAGCGCGGACAATATTAGAATCCGAGAATGAAGAATAGAAATAGAATTAATTATTTTCCATAAATACGTGGGTATGCTGGTCAATAAATTGTACTTACTTTGTAATTTTAAATACTTTTAGTTTATTTTAAAACAAATTTATTTCAAAGTTACCATGAAATTAAAAATTTTCATACAAATATTTCAGCATGGAATTGTCACTTTGAACCATAGTTTTCCAAGCTCCTAGATTTCTGCTTAAACATTCTTTTAACCCTGCACAGGTCACACGGATTACAGTAAGATAATTAAGAAGAAGTGCCTTGTTATGTTTAAAGTTGATTAAAGAATGTTGATTAATTATTTTGGAATTTTATTTTGATTTGAAAATAGACTACAATTGTAATCCGCGCGACTCTTTACGTAAATTTATAGAGTGCAACCGGTACAGGGTTAATATATTTCTTAACTTAGAACTTACAATCACTGTTTAACTTAAAGTAATGATGAAAGTTTTTAAATACATTTATAACTAAAAACTGCTACTCTTTTTTGTAATATAATAAATCCATATATTTCTTATACTTTAATATTTTTTTTAACTGAAATTTTGTTGAATCAGGAAACCTTCTATCAAATAATCGTCTGAGATAAAACTCCATTAATTAACATATTCGTTAATTCATACAGATGTTAATAATTAACAATTCTGCTTATTATTCTTATATTTTAATATCTATGTTTAATTTCAGTAACAAAATTATTGCATTAGTGGAAGTTTGAACATTTCCTTTTAAGTTTATATTTTGGATGCGATGATAGAAAATTTTGGCGATGCATAATAAAATGAATAAAACAGGGTTAATTTTTTTAAGTAACACACTTTACATACCCAACAGAATTGAGGAAACTATTAATTGCAAACTACATGCAATATTAAAACAAAACTTTTATTAAACACCGATCCCGTAAAACTAGCTGATCGACTAAGCCGATTAGTTAAACGATGAGACTTAAATACATTTCTGAGGTACTTCACTTTTTGTGTTTATTATATATTCTTTATGAAGGGTTGGTTAGCTTGATAGCATGGTCTTAACTTTGGAGATGGAATGTTCAAGGCTTGAGACTCAATTCCAATAAGGAACCGTCGTATAAGCGGGTTTAGTACATGCCAAATCCGTCTCGGGCAAATTTTCTACGGCTGGCAGGAGCAAACTGGCTTGGAAAGGGAGGTATCAGCTTAGGATTTGTGCTCATCATCTGATAGTGGCTCAAAATTACGTTTCGTACTAAGTCATAGTTTTGCTTTAAAACGGGACGTTAATGTAACTAAACTATATATCTTTTAAGTTTATTCAAAATAACATTTCTTCGAGCTTTTATTTAGAATTTCTTTTTTTTTCTTTTTTATTTATCATTGTCTTCGAGCTTTTATCTATCAGTAATTTTGGAAATGATTTCCATAAGAAGCCTATAGTTTCGACGACTATAATAGAAAATAATAGTACCAATAAAAAGAGTTTAATATTTACTCGATATTTTATTTGTTTTCCACAATTTTTAAAATTTATTTTTTAATTTTAGCTTCATTTATTTGGACACAAATATCTTCTTGTCTAAAATAAAACCACGCCATTTTCTTTAGATTGAAGATCCCTATTTTTATCTATTACCTGTGTTTTATGCACCATCACTGACCTTGAACAAAATAAAGTCAGCTATATTAGTTTTTGTCCCCTGTCTTTTGAGGACGGAGTCATTGAATCAAGTAAAGTGAGGACAATGAAGGAGATAAAAATGGCCCTCAGAATTCCGCGAAAAATTACCTCTTAAAGGAAATTTTGAAAAAGCCAGCAAATTTCAATAGAAAGTTGCAAAAGATATCTTTGAATTCTTAAGAACGAGGGAAGTGTTCGGATTAAATAATTTTGTTTTGTTTTATGGATTTGTCTTATATATTTTATTTATATATAAAAAGCTTTTAAAATCTCTCTCTCTATATATATATATATATATACATAGTTATTTCATTAAAATATTGTTAAAGTAAGCAGTACTAGGAGCAGACATTAAAATATTACTGTAGTTTTTGAATAATTCTGAAAATTTGTAAAAACATGCACCGTGGGGAGAGTTTTTAAAATATTTTCTTTACAATTTTAATTTATTAAAAGTTAAATTAAAGTTATATTTTTAGCACTCATTTATAAAAAATATTACTAAAAAACAATGTTACACCGTTTCAAAATTTTTTTACAAATTTTAGTTGACATAAATTTAATAAATGTACAATTTTTTTTTCTTGATTCTTTTTCTAAAATTTTAAAAATGTTTTCGTCTGTTTTCTAGCAATAAAAAACACTATTTTCCTGAAATCTAAGCCATTTTCATCGTTTCATCAAATCGTTAAGAGACGAAATTTTTTCCGAAATTAAAATTGAGGGTGGAGGGATTTTATTTAATCTGTGTTATTTACAAGGTGAATAAAAATTGAATTTGCAACATCATGAGCAATAAAAGATGGATGAATTGAAAATTGGGTTTTCAAGTGTGTTATGATGTCATGAGTATACATTCCATTCAAGATGTTCATACTCACAGTAAAGAGAACATCTATGAGACAAAATGGCAGAGCTATAATGTTTGATAATTTGACGGAATCCTCAAAATTAAAATATGACTAAATGATTTAACTGGAATAAAATGTTACCAGCATACTCGGCAAAGCAGATAATCACTATTGACGGCTAATTATATAAAAAATTAACAATCCTAACAGACAGAAAAAGTAGACAATGTTTTGAAAATATAAGAATAAGAGGCTGAATGAATAAACATTGCAATTTATTGTCAAATTTTTCATCCGAAATTCCAATAAGCAATAAGTTTGCCATAGTACGTGAACAATGAAATCTTCCAACAAGCTCAATAAAAAAGGACAATGTTGCTTGAAAATACAAACAAACCGAGAACAAATTCAGTCGAAGCGTGAGCAGATGAGGCATGATATTACCGTACAGAGCATCGCACAAAGAGCAAATTACTAATGAACAACCATAACATCTCTAAGGTCTCAGAGTGAATTCCGAAGGAGAGAAAGAGACCTCATTCAACAATTTACATGTCTCGATCGTCAGTTTCTCTCCTCTAACAACTCGCTAAATTGCCAACTCGTTACTTTTAACTCAGTATTGAACTTAATATTGACAGCCTCCAGGCCTATCTTTCGACCTTTCATAGTTCCGATATAGAGCAGAAAATGTTCTAAAAGGATCGCTATAACTCACATCCTAATGAAACTACCTTCGAATTTCCTATAGACTTTGAAATCTTGTAACCAAGTCGTTAAATGTTTACACTAAGGCCTGCGATCAACAAATCGGCATCCATGCAGAATCCATTAAATTGTAAGTAAACTCACAACGTAGAGAAGCAAAATTAGACATCCGGACGACAATTGAAGTGGCACCCTATAGATGGATATACACTGGTGGGAAAAAATCCTAACACCAAGAAAAAATTATTGTAGAGTGATGAAATTTGTACCGTTTATTAGTATAGTTAACATGTTTAATTAATTAAATTTTCAGTATCACAGATTAATTTAAGCTCAAGAAAATCCATTTAAAACGAAAAAAGCTATTACATTAATAGTCGATGTAATCTCCAGGGTTTTGGATGAAAACCCGCAAATATATATGCATTGTGTCATATAGATGTCTAATATCACTATGTGGTATGGATGCTTGTGGCACTTGTTTTGTCAGTACTGTGATGGTCAGTGATGACTGTGGATGATACTGGAGTTTTCGTTCAATGATATCCCGTACCTGCTTAAATGAAGACAGATCTGGTGATCTCGCAGGCCAAGGTAACTTAGCATAGTGCGTTACAACAGTGGTAAAATGGCGAACATTATTCTGTTGGAAAACTCCCCTTAAATATTGTTCATGAAATGCAGCATTGCAGATTGAATTATTAGACTGACGTTCAAATTTAAAGTCATTATGTTTGGGATAAGCACAAGAAGGCTTCTACTATAATAAACTGCTATCCACATCATATCTCCAGTTATCGGTGCAATTTTTCTAGGTCACAGACAGTTTGGTTGCAGGCCTTCCCCGGGTCTCCTTCTGATCAACACATGGGCATTACTGTCACCAAGGCAGAACCTGTTTTCATCAAGAAATACGACAGATCTCCCCTCCGTCTTCCGATAAGCTCTGTCCCGACACCGTTGGCGGAGCAAAAGGCAATGGTTTGAAGTCAGAGGAAGGAACGCTACCGGGTGCCAGACTCGGAGCTGTCCTTGAAGTAACCGATTTCTAACAGTTCTTATATCACTGATATACCAACTGCAACTCAAATATCTGCCGGAGAAGCAATTGGATGCGCCACAACCATACGCCGAATCTGGCAGTCTTCCCTCTTAATAGTGCTACGTGATAGCCCAGAACCTGGTCTACTTGAAGTAGTACCATCCCTTCACCACTGTTTCCAACAATCTCGCATAATTGATACATTCCGGCCAAATCTTACAGCAGTATCTCAAAAAGAAAATCCACCTTCTCAGAGTCCTATTACAAGACTTCGCTCAAACTCGGTGAGCTGTTGATAATGGCTTCTCCGTCTTCTTAAAGGCATTCTTGGTTAACATCAACTCAATAAGTCAAATTTCAAACATAAAATACGCACACGAACTTAATAGAAAGCATTGAAGTAAAACCGATTCGCATGCTCTGAGTGTCACCACTAGTGCCACACTTATACAAAAAGCATGAAAATTGAATCACCGTCATCTTTCAGATGTATAAAGGCGCCTACCAAATTTCGTTTATCTAGCACATGTCTTTGTTGGTGTTGGGTTGTTTTTTTCCGCCAGTGTATTCTAGGTAACCACGAAAAGGCAGAATGATGAAATATCGCTTAGTGAATGAGATCACCGACTTCTTCCTGAATTGTAAAATTCACTATCTGATAAGAAGGAAAATAGGAAACCATAGACGGATGGACAAACTTGCCTCCAAAAATTTTCATTCTACCTTCATTTAATAAGGATTAGCGTTTTCAAAAAAAAAAAGGACTTAATGCCAAATTTCATTCGTTTAATTAATTCGGTTTTTATATTTTAGTGCCCGCAAACAAGGTCACAGACATATTTACAAAAATTGAAGTTTTTTTAGGTAGAGAAATTTAAATAGTGGAGACTTAATAAGAAATTACACCTCACGATTTTTTTATGTATTTCGCAAATGAGAGATGGAAAAAGTACTTGGAAACTTTTTAATACTATATAAATATTTAACAACGTTACTTTAATTCCGGAAAAAAATACATCTTTTAAATTACATTTTTAGTTATTGAGAAAAAAATATTTTTTTGCAATGCATGTATAATCATTGAACATCATATAAGACAGGAAACAACAAAGATAATCTAAATTCTTATCATCATCTGTGGCTTCTTCTCATCACGGTTACCATGGCAACTCCCCATTCAAAATACATCAGAAAAATTTCTCTTTTTTTTTTCTTAACTACAAACATCTTAAAAGCGAATCAGTTAAAATCATCAATCATTTTCTAGACCAAAATAAAGTCGACCCATTTTTTATAACGCCTCTTTCTTTAAATTGCTTCTGTGTTGCACATCGGCACTAATCGGGGGCGGAACAGCGTCTACAGTAAAAGCCTTTGTCTTCTTCCTTTTGAAGGCACCGTCTTTAAATTCGCTAAAGAGAACAATGGACAAGACAAAATGGCGCTAAGAATTCTGCTAAAATTGTCTCTTGAATAAAATTTGAGTATCGCAGCGAGCGAAATTCGATGAGATACTGAAATGGATCTTCATCTTATTTTCATTTTCTTTTGGTTAAGAATTAATTTAACGGTTTCCTTTATTTCATTAGCATAATTAATACTCTTCCAAAGAATATTACTGAAAGCGAATTAATAATTATTTACTTATTTTTTTAATAATATTTATATAAGAGGGTGGGGGAAATAATAAAAATTTATTTAAATACATGTTTAAGGAAAACACTATTTTTGCCAGTTCGATCAAATACTAAATGAACGCGCTCAATTTAAATATAAGATTAAAGATAGTATGGAGGAATGAGGGGAATACATTCTCGCTTGTGAATTTTACAAAAAAAAAGTTATAATTGACAAAAAAAAATCCAATTCGAGATTTTGACACACCACCACGTTATAAACCTCACTGATTCCAAAAAAATTTATATTATGAATTTAGAATAATTTACATTATGAAGTATAAATATGTATGTAACGCTTACATAATATTTAGGCTGAAGGTTACGTTACAGCGTGCTTATAACATATTTAAATTGGCAACAGTTATGCCCCTAATTACACTTATAACTTAAGAGAATGGCCCACAACTACTACTCCAATGATAGGGCCGAACTACAAATAAATGTAATTCATTTATCTTATATTTTAGAGATAAATAATAATTCTTTTCAATATCTACAAAAATTGTTACAGAAAATTGTAATTATCTATCAAATATCCCACAAAATTAAACCAGTTATGCTTTAAACACAGAATTTACATTCCAGAAGTTGTGCTTACAACTTAGGACAGATTTCCTGAAATACAGAATAGCTATAAATCAGCTCGACTCTGTTTACGCTTTCGCCCCAAACTTTTGGAGCTTAAATCGCATGTTAAAGGGCTAAATGGAAAAAAAAATATCGAAAAAACGTTTCAGGCTGTTTCGTACAATATTTTTAAAAATTGCCTTAATTCAACATTTCCCGTTGCTATTTTTTGAGTTTCTAATCCAAAATCAATAAAATAAAAGGTAAATAATCTCTTACTTTTGCTGCCGCGGGTTCATCGATAAAACATCTCTGTAAATATGGTTTGAAGAAAAAGAGTGCAGTTTCGGTATAATCCTTTTTAACTTCTTCTAGGACACAGACATAATATGATTATGGATAATATTTACATGCATTATTTACATCGCGCTTTTACGATCATTAATTTGGCCATCCTCCGACGTTTTAGCAATACGTCGGTCTCATACAAAATCTCTTATGCATCTGAACATCTGGCGGAAGGAATATCTACTGACGTCAGCAGAGCGCGTGGGCGCCAAAAGTTATAATATATGAATCTGCTGACTCAATTTTCCAACACTATTTGTTTATCTGTGAAATATTATAAGAAATACTCTGAATACTCGCCTAACCTATAGGTAGATAGAGAAAATAAGATACTAAAGAAATCATGGTGATAGGAAAATGATATCAAAAAGAAATTTTAATCAAGATCAAAAATAATTCTAATACGTTGACTGCCGCGGAATTCATCTCGTACCTGTTCTCACGTACTATATAATTGTACCGAATCATCTATCTAATTAGATCACTTTTCTCGGTTCATCTAAAATACAACAAAGAGTCTTCTAATTGCATGGTGAGAAAAGATAAATGTGAATAGCAATATTTAGCGTGCTGATTGTCGCTAGGTAGACACATTATGTCTTGTCTAAGAAAATTATACTTACATCTAAAACTATTGTCTTACTAATTGATTTTTTCCTCATTTTAAAACTCAAATATATCTTAGCATATCAATTTCATTTACATACAATTTCTTTTCTACTGTTTGTTATAAAGTATAAAAAATCAGTTGTCAATCATTTCTGTGTAGTTATTTGTAAAGTAAGTGAAAGTCAGCATATGAGAGAAACAAAAATTGCTACATAAAATTTTGCTGAAACATTAGAGAATAGTAACCGCCTTTCAATGAAACAACCAGAGGATGTAGTTTCGAGTACCCTCTAATAAACCTTTCATCTAGAGAACGACTTGCCGGGGAATGGCACACAATAGTTACTAACGAAATACTAACTTTTGTTATAAGTATAGCATTTTTACTGAATTTTTCGTGTCATTTTTTAATTAGAGTTTTAATTTATTAAGAATTAATTCCAGTTTTGGCCCATTTACGCAACTCTGAAACTACTATTATAAAAAATGAATTTTATTTATATTAAAATATCTTTTTATGCCAATTGAAGAGTCGTGTAAAAGTTTCCTGAACTATGGAAATTTTTATAATTGCTGTTTAATTTTAAACAAAATATTACATTTTTACCTCAAAGAATATCGTTTTTATTGTTATCTTTACTGTTTCAACTATTTAATTGCGTGATTTTCTTCCAATGCTGGAAGCTAAAGAACAGGACTCCATTTAATATATATGCCATTTATTAGGTAAATAACAAAGTTAAGTTATAATTTATAAGACAAATAACAAAGTGAAGTTACAATTCATA